>ML109626.1:9158-51977 GCA_003697995.1 Taxidea taxus jeffersonii | reverse complement strand
CCCTTGCTTCCCTTGCCTTTGGCGTTGTTCCTAGGAAGAAGTTGCTGCGGTTGAGGTCGAAGAGGTTGCTGCCTGTGTTCTCCTCAAGGATTTTGATGGATTCCTTTCTCACATTGAGGTCCTTCATCCATTTTGAATCTATTTTTGTGTGTGGTGTAAGAAAATGGTCCAATTTCATTTTTCTGCATATGGCTGTCCAATTTTCCCAACACCATTTGTTGAAGAAGCTGTCTTTTTTCCATTGGATATTCTTTCCTGCTTTGTCGAAGATTAGTTGACCATAGAGTTGAGGGTCTATTTCTGGGCTCTCTCTCTATATTTTTAACAGATTTATTTATTTACAGAAGAGAGAGTGCTCAAGAATGCGCTGGGGGGAAGTGAGGCAGAGGGAGAGGGAGAGGGAATCCCAAGCAGACTCAGCACTGAGCACAGAGCCCGCTGTGAAGCTCAATCTCATGTCCCTGAGTTCGAGACCTAAGCGGAAATCAAGAGTCAGACTCCTAACCGACTGAGCCACCCAGATGCCCCTGTTGGTGCATTTTAAAACATCTGTTTATTGAGGACTCAGAAGGGGCCAGACACCTCCTAAGAGTTTTAATACACGGTTTCAATTTATTCTCTCAGCAGCTCTTCGAAGTACACTATGACCATTACCCTGGTTTTATAGATGAGAATATTAAAGCACAAAGAGCTCAAAATAACTTGGAGAGGCTGAGTTTTGAACCAAATCAACCTGTGATTGATTAATTTATCAGGTTTTTTAAACTTTTTATTTACTTATTTTACTTATTTTTTATTTTTAAAGATTTATTTATTTATTTGAGATAGAGTGAGAGAGAGAGAGAGAATGAGCAGGGAGGGAGAGGGGGAAGCAGGCTCCCTGCTGAGCGGAGAACTCTACTCTCAGGACCCTGGGATCATGAGCTGAGCCAGAGGTGGACATGCAACCAATTGAGCCACCCAGGTGCCCCTAAACTTTTTATTTTGACATAATTTCAAAGGTACAAGAGCAGTACAAATAATTTCCATATACCTTTCACCCAGATCCCTCCAGCATTAGTGTTTTCACTATTTCTGCTTTGTTTTTTCCTGTCTCTGTCTCTCTTTTTACACACACACACACACACACACACACACACACACACACACAGGAACTTACCTGAAAAGGCTCCCACCAGCCAAATCTGGGACAATTTGACCATCAAAATAAATAATGATAGTGAAAAATTCTGACTTATTTAAAAAATCCGCAAGTTCATACTTATATACATAAACAAATTAAGAAGAAAAAAATCGTTATGTTAACTAAGTGGAATTTAAAATAAAAACTTGAAACAAACAAATAAAAATTCTTCCTGATGGAATGCCAATTAATACAGTAGAAAGATCAATGGAATTAGAATAATCAGTATTTGGCAGCCATGTGTGGACCAAGTGTATCAAATGTAATCCATGGGTTTGTAGTTTCCAGGATTTATTTTTTTTTAAGATTTTATTTATTATTTGACAGGCAGAGATCACAAGCAGGCAGAGAGGCAGGCAGAGAGAGAGGAGGAAGCAGACTCCCCGCCGAGCAGAGAGCCCGATGCGGGGCTCGATCCCAGGACCCTGAGAACATGACCTGAGCCGAAGGCAGAGGCTTAACCCACTGAGCCACCCAGGTGCCCCTAGTTTCCAGGATTTAGCACAAAAGCTCCCACATTTAGACCATGGGTTTGATGGAAGAAATGTTTTTTTTTTAATTGCCCTGATAATTCTCCATCAGTCTCCTGAAAACCCTGAACAGAAATAAAAACCGTCCTAATTCCTTCGACTCCCAGTGTTCTAGGTTCTTCTCCATAAGGGGGTAAAAACAACTAAATTTGTGAATGTTGTTATCACGTCCCGTTTTTCCCATCCGGTCCAGAACATTTCATTGGACGTGCTCTGTAAAGAAAACTTCCAAGGGCGGCTGCTTCGTGTTGGCCCCTTTGATCCAGAAGTACGACTTCGGACACTGCTCCTGCTCCTGCTCCGAACCGAGCCCTGAGCCAGGCGCACGTCAAGTTTTCGACCCCTACAAGAACACTTCTGCGGGAGGTTTGTCAGCCTCCACGGAATAGCTAAGGCTCAGGGAAGGTAAGTGAACGACCACGTCATGCAACTAGGCCATGGATCCTCTGGGACGGAAACCCAAGTGAGGTGAGTAACCTTACGTCCCTATTTTTCTGAAGACACCAACGTGGACTTACAGGACGTGTATCTCACAGGTGTTTCGTTGGAGATGTGGGTTCTCAGAGCAAGCAAGCAATGAAAAAATTGCCTACAGTTAACTTCACAGCCCATCTGCGAGCTACATCGTGAAGACAAAGTGTCCTCCCTCACCCGTCCACACAGCTGGCCTTCCCTCCAGTGCCGGAGGCCGTTTCCCCTCCGCCACCTGCCTGTAAGCAGTTACCCCATAAGTAATTTTCTCTTCTTCCGAGCAGCAGTGCCGGTGTGTGGGATCTTTGCCACAAACGTCCAGGAAGTCTCTTGATCTCTCGATTCTCTCCTTCTTTCCTCCCCGTCTTCGCCTCCTGTCTTTTCTTCCCTCCCGCTCTCAAGAAAGTATGTGGACGCCACCGAGTGAGGGGACTGCCTTCTCCGTGTGTCATTATGAACCGGTTTCCTGGACATACCTGTTAGAATTTGCTCAAGCTGAAGAATTGAGTTGGCCTCGAGGGAGGCAGAACAGGGACTGGAGAAGACATATGATAAGGGCCGCCGAATGGCCTGTGTCATCGGTGACAGTCATAATAGAGCCGAGTTACCTTTACCCTGTGACCAGCACCATATTCCACCTGGTCTCCCAGGCCTCAGCGACGAGGTTTCATGACTCGCCATGAGTCCTGCCAACAGGATGAATCTGGGCTTCCGTGAGCCGTTCTGTGTGGACATCTCTAAGAGCTAGAGGTACCCGGGAGGGCGCGTCCTCAAGGGCAGCCTGAAGAGGGTTGTCCCCAAGGAGAACAAACCCACTCGCTGGGTGAGCACCATGCCCAGAGCTCCCCAGGGGATCAGGTGGAGACTGGGGTGCCTCCCCCACCCTCCCTCCCCCAGATTGTACCTGCTTTGGCTCTTCTTCCTACCCTGCTGCGCTCAGTCCCTCACACTCTCCTCCGGAATCACTTTCTTTCTTCCTTCCTTTCTTTCCTTCTTTCTCTCTCTCTCTCTCTCTTTCTTTCTTTCTTTATTTTTTTAAAGATTTTATTTATTTATTTGACAGGCAGAGATGACAAGTAGGCAGAGAGGCAGGCAGAGAGAGAGAGGGAAGCAGGCTCTCTGCTCAGCAGGGACTCGATCCCAGGACCCTGGGACCATGACCTGAACTGAAGGCAGAGGCTTAACCCACTGAGCCATCCAGATGCCCCTGGTTTTGGGTTTGAGAAGGCCGAAATGGCCAGTGTACAAAGAACAGACTGGAGGTCAGCTGGGAGTGTTTGCGATCATCTGGAGGCAGGTGTGATTCAGACAGAACTACATGGGCTTGAAAAATATTGAAAAAAAAAAAAGGAAGATTATTTTGCCACTCAAACAATCATCTTTCTGTAAAACTGTTAGGGAAGTCCAGCTTTTTGCCAGACCAGATTTTGTGCTATGGGGCTTGTAAAAGGGCCTTCCTGGCAAAGTTTTCTAGTAAATGAAGTTTAAAACTTTAAATTTTGATGTAACAAATGTAACAAAGAGGAAACCGCTCTAGAATGTTTCAAAACTTTTATTTTCAGATAATTCTAAGAAGGCATACAAATGAGATCTGACAACACATGTAGATTTACAATTCTAAAAATAATTTCACAGTAGGGAGACAGCATGCACTTATCTCAGTGATAGGTACATATTCAAATAAAAGGATATAAATGTATACTTCTGAAATATCCTAAAAATATAACCTAGAAAGAGAAATCTTTCTCAAATATACAGAAATATATAGTATGTTTTTAAGAAAAGTAGTAGTAGGGGCGCCTGGATGGCTCAGTAGGTTAAAGCCTCTGCCTTCGGCTCAGGTCATGATCCCAGGGTCCTGGGATCGAGCCCCACATCGGGCTCTCTGCTCCATGGGGAGCCTGCTTCCTCCTCTCTCTCTGCCTGCCTCTCTGCCTGCTGTGATCTCTCTCTGTCAAATAAACAAATAAAATCTTAAAGAGAAAAAAAAAAAAAAAGAAAAGTAGTAGTAAATGTATATAAAAATAAACTGCTTGTAAAAACATTTTTACAAAGTTTTAAGTACGGTGTAAATCTCTATGTATTTTCCTTTATGAAATTGTATTTTCTCAAGGAAGTCAAATCACATAAAATGGTTTATATAGTTAATCTCTAATGTAAGCACACTTTACTACTTTTCTATAGAGGGGAAAGCAAAGCATGAGAAGCCACTGAATATTTTTAGACTGTAACTGGACATTAGAACATTGTCCTAAACCATAGATCCTAAATTAAATACCATATATATTTTTAAAAATGTCTTAAGCAAATTGTCATACAGCACACACAGACACACACACATAAATACACAATTTAAAAACTGTGCATCTACTTCTTAATGCTAGAGGGAAAACCATTAGCTAAGTAAAGAATTTCAGAATCCTTTGACAAAATGATGCCATGGTGAATCATTAAGGCCTTCTTAGATAAGAGGTTCTGACTTCATCCAAGTATTTCTTAAAATAGAGTTATTCTCTGATTTCCCAATAATGCTGCAATTTCAAAATGGGAAAAATATGGTTTCACGGAGGCCAGATAACTTTAACATATAGCTTTGCTTACATTATGAACAAGTGTTTCCCCAAATATTACATTAGACAGAGTTACAATAAACAGATTGCCAGTATTACCCCAAGCCCCACACAATTTAGCTAGCATGCGTTAGGTCTTTCACTGTGAAATGTAAACTCACTTTTGAGAAGCAAAGAACCAAGCAGTGAATTTGGTAGGGAAGGAACAGAAACACTTAGTGACTTTGCCAGACTAACTGAAAAATGCCTGGCCTCCTTGTCACATCAGGGAAGATGCAAGAGAAAGCGGTATTATGAGTAATTCTACGTAAGCCATGATGGTGCTGACATCGGTTCAAGGAAGCCAGCAGTATACCCTGCAGAGTGCCTTGCATCCCAACAATCTGCTTTCCTGAGTCAGATACAATCTTATTAAATACCATCATCTATACCAACAGTCACACAGTGCAGCTTCTAGAACAATTGTACTGAAGGAAGAGTATAAACACCAGGGCCTAACTGTTTTTTTCCATGCTGTTTCATGCTCTGGTGATTGAGGTTAGCTTTCCAGGAATGTAGAAATTATAAGCACCATTCATGTGGGAGGGTAAACATTGCTGTTCTTGGTCGTGGTTAAAAAAAAGAAAATCTGGAAAATAAAGTAAATCCCAATTACATATTAAAGAAGTGTAAGTAAATAATATTTAACACAGGCTAGTAAATATATACACTTACATTCCAGGGGTCGGTAAGCCAAAGCCCTGTGGTCAAATAAGGCTGGCCACCTGTATTTATAAATAAAGTTTTATCGGAATGGTCTTAGTAGGCAGAATAATGGCCCTGAGGAAACATGTATGCTCTAATCTCCAGAGCCTGCGAAGGCATGGCAAAAGGAATTTTGCAGATGTGATTATGCTTATGGACCTTTAGATGGGAAGATTATTCTGAATGGCAGAAGGAGGAGAGATTCGAAGCTGGGAGAGGGACTCAGGGCCCTCTGGCTAGCTTTGAGGTTGGAGGAAGAGGTCATGAACTAAGGAAAGCTGGGATTAGCTCTCAGCTGCCAGCAAGAAAATAGGGACCTCAGTCCTACAACCCTAAGAAACGAAATTCTGCCAACAACCCAGATTAGCAAGAGAATAGATTCTCCCCTGGAATCCCCAGAAAGGAATATAGCCTTGCCAGCAGCTTGATTTTAGCCTGGTAAGAGCTGGGTCAGACTTCTGATCTACAAAACTGTCAAGGTTATAAAGGTATTATTTAATACAAGTTTTAAGCAATTTCTACGTAATTCGTTTTAGGAATTTGTTGTAGCAGTGATAGAAAACAAACAAAACAGCCACACCTGCTTGTTGACAAATTGTGTGAGGCTGCTTTCAAGCTACAAGGCAGAGTTCGGTGGCCCTGGGGCAGATCTCATGGCCTGCAAAGCCTACAATATTTGCTAGCTGGCCCTTTACAGAAAAGGTTTGTCCACCCCTGATACACACAAACCCCATAATGGCATCTTGCCTTTACTGAGCACTTAGTGGATGCCAGGGTCCAGGCTAAGTATTTGGTAACATACCAACTTTCTAGAGAGATATGATTTTGGCCCCCATTTTACAAATTAAAAATTTTTAAAAAAATAGCAGCAGTAAGGTTAAGGAACTGCTCTGGGTCCCCAGCCAGTCAGTGGCGAGCAAGGATTCAAACCCGACTCTCGCTGACTTCGGAGCTCAGCTCACCGCTGGGCCGTTCACTGCCCGCCAGATGCTCACCTGAGGCTTTCAGCGCTGGCGGAAGGCGATGGGGAGCTCCCGGTTGGGCACCAGGATGCCGAGATGTAGCATCTGCACCGGCTCATTGTCCGTGGCCACGATGTCGTATTTGCGGACGATCTGGAACACACATGCACCAAAAAGGCAGAATTATCCCCCCTCTCCTCCTGCCTTGTGGAATATGAGAGGGCACAAGTGCAGAAATGAGAGCTTTACCCAGCAGAGAGCCAAGTGGAGCTGGAGCTCAGCTAGTCGGCGACCGATGCACATTCTTTTCCCAACACCAAATGGGAGATGCGCAAAAGGATGAATCTTTTTTTTCTCCTGAAGCCAACGTTCGGGCCTAAACTGGCTTGAATCTTTAAAATTTTCTTCATTGGATCCCAACACCTGGGTATTTAGCATCAACACTGTCTAAAAACACACAGAAACACAAATGGTGTGAAACAACTAGGAGGAAACATTTGAATGGCAAAATTGACAAAAGGGACCACCTTGCAAATTTAAACGCAACCCACAAGTTTATAATACGATGATTGCCAATGTGTATTTAGTGCTAGAAATATACCAGGTAATAAAGAGGTCAAGAAGTTTAAAATTTAGCATCCCATTCTCATGCCACCCTATGTGGTGGGTTCTGTTATTATCCCCATTTTACAGATGAGAAAGCTGAGGCTCACGAAGGTTAGGAACTCACTCAAGGCTATGCTTGAATCTAGGTCTCTTTTTTCTCAAACCATTAGTCCTAACACCATACAATGCAACATGTCAGCTGTTTACTAAGATATACATATTTCCAAAATGAATGCTCTCCCAGGGAAAGTGTTTTATGACGAATATTTTGGAAAGTGCATCTTTCAAAGCTCCATAAGGTACAGATTGCACGAACTGTACTTACTCCTTTGGGTAAAGTGTATTCACCCAGAACCGTTGCCTTGTCAAGCGTCCTAGTTGTAAACGGCACACTTGGGGTAAGTCTGAAAAAACAAAATTAGAATGTAAAGGTGAGCACAGACCAATCTCTAGATCAAATATCGTGGGGATGCAGATACTGGCAGAGAAACTCCCCGATAACTGCTTAGTAGCTCTTAATGCTGATTTTCTCCTGCTTCATTCTGGACTGCAAATGTATGTGTTTCTTGCGTCACCCTTAAGCCTTAACCCTTAAGACTTTTTTTTGGTCTAAGTTTCTCCTATCTGCCCTTCCTGAAGTGAAAGCTGTCTCTTTCCCAATCCTCAAATGTTGTGAGTTTTGTTTTCCAGGAAGGGTGTAAAAACAATTTCCAAAGAGCATTTTATCCCAGAGGCTCAAAGGCAAAGATGCCTTTTTGTCTTATCAAATAATAATATGGTTTTCTTGCTAAATTTCTTCTCATATCCTTCAGTTATGCCCCTAACCTTAAGTAGAGCTTATAGCACTCATTAGACTATTATTATTACTGATTGAAAGGGGAGGACACTGACTTTCCAGAGATTTATTAGAATTTGCCCAAATGATTTAGGAAATGAATAATAGTGAAAGAATGTGGTCCTAATGCTTATGTATTTATTTATTTTGCAGTTTGTCAAATGTTTCTGAGTCGATGATGGGTGTCGTCTGTGAGCGGGGAGACCCCTCGTTGTATACTTTAGAGAACGGTTTCCCAGCATATCCGTGTTGGCTTAAGCATGTGTTCTCACCTCATAGATTCTTTCAAAGAGGCTTTTAAATATGGCATATTCCTCAAATCCTCTGCCCGTGGCATCTGATTTTCAGGCAATACACTCCGAATTTCCTTAAGAAGCCTTAGCTGCACATGGGGGTTACGGGATAAATTGTAGAGAATCCACATTAAGCTGTTTGCTGTCTGAAAGGCAAATGGGCATAAACTTGAGTTTCTGCAAATAAACTGCCTCAAAAGCATTACGAGCCGAACGAAAACTGACACCTACGCCTTACTCGGCAAGTGTGTTAGTGCGACGTTTTCACGTGTCCTTATTTGCTGTGCGTTACACAAATACAGTACTTGAAAAGTCAGCTTTATTTTAGAAAATAATGCCAATTAAGGATAGCTTAATCAACATGGACTCTTGGAAATAACCAGCTGCATTGGGCACTTACAATTCAGTTTGATACAAAAATTGTCTGAACACGAACGAAGCATGTGGAACGGGTGAAAGGAGAGCAAGCTGGTTGGGACCTTATCTGTGTCAGTTTCCAGGTGTGATAAGGCTTTATTGTTGCAAGATGTTACCACTGGGGCAAGCTGCTGGGAAGATCCAAGGCGCTTCCCTCTACTTTTCCTTAGACCTTCAGTGACTCTATAATTATCTCAAAGTAAAAAAGTGTTTAATCAAAAGTTGTTTAATACAGAAAATGGATAGAATACCTGGGTGGGAAGAGAAGGATGGAGATCATGGCAGTGTTGCTAATGAGTTTTTTTCTTTTTCTTTAAAGATTTTATTTATTTATTTGACAGAGAGAGAGAGATAGGCAGAGAGGCAGGCAGAGAGAGGGAGAAACAGGCTTCCTGCTGAGCAGAGAGCCCGATGTGGGACTCGATCCCAGGACCCTGAAACCATGACCTGAGCCGAAGGCAGTAGCTTAACCCACTGAGCCACCCAGGTGCCCCTGAGGTTTTTTCTTTTTAATTTTATAGTGCAAATGCACAAGAAACTGCATTTCTGGAATTTAAAGGGGAGGGGGTTTTTCTTTTGTCACACCCTAAAGAGTTACAATAAAAACGAAAAAGCCTTATCTATGAAACAAGAGCCCTGGCAGGAGGATGCCAACACCAAAATAAGAAATTCTAGCACTGAGTTGAGTATTTGAAGGAAACAGCCACAGCTTCTGACAAAGGCTCATGGTCTTTTAAGTGTCATGCTTTACTTCCTTTCCAAAGGCAACAAGAGGAGAAAGAAATACTGGCTGAAATAGCCAGCGTAGCTTTTAGCTTCATAATAGTCACCGAGGGTAGTCATATGTATTTGTTTTTAGGCTTTTTTTTTTAAGCTAATGTAAGCCAAATATTCCTGTAAAAATTGTCATTGCAGACACGAAGACGATTTTGCTAAGTGCCATGTACCGCTGACATAAATGAGCAAAGTTCGAGACGATTCGGAGCCAAGGGCATTTACTATTTTGGGAAGAAGATGCCTTCAAGGCAGGCTTCACGTCCGAGGACCGGTAGCGTCAGCTGCGAATGAACTGTGGGCATCATTATTGCAAGACTCCAATTTACAAAACAGGAAGAGGGCATAGCCACCAAATTAGATACACTTTCAGATTTCTCTGATTTTCCGAAAGTGACTTCCAGAATTGCCAGGACTAAAAAAGAAACATTTAACCATATCAGCCGGGGCCCTTACCACAAGTTCCAAACAGAGTTTCCAAGAGGCAGATAACTAGCTTTTGCCAAAGCCTTGTAAGACAGCCTGGGCCTTTTAGGGTAACTGCAGGGGCTGAAAATGGCCTGGGAAACCTTGTAGGCACTAACTATCCCGGCTTGACCTCCGTGGAGGAGATCCATCTCGCAGCTGGCCTCCCGGCTTCTGCTCTGCCTCCTCTAGAGCCTTCTTTCACTACACCAGCCAGAGCCCTCCTTTCAAAACATAAATTTGATCAAGCTACTCTCTTGCTTATAATACCCCAAGGGCTTTCCATCACAGGTGTAATAAAATCCAAATGGCTTACTAAGGCTTCTGGTTAATAAGGCCTCTTGACTTCTCCAACGTCTACCTGACCACATTTGCTAGGTCTCCAGCTTCCACCTTCTTTCTGCTCCAGGGCCCTTGCACATGCTGTTCCCTCTACCTGGAGAGCTCTTCCACCAGATCTTCCTCTGGCTGCCTCTCTCTCATCATTTCAGTTGGCTTCAGGATCACTTCCTCGGAGAGGAAGCCTGTTCCCTCTCCATCTCTTTCTAGCCCATCACTCAGATGGTTTCCTCCATGTCTCCTGTCATTAATTGAAATAATCCTATTTACTGGTTTATCTACATGTTTCTGGTTGGACTTCCCTCCCCACAGTTCAGTTCCATGAAGGCCACAGCCTTGGCGTCTGATTTACGGTGGTCCCTCAGACACCTGGAACAGTGCCAGGTACACAGTAGGCACTCAGTAGTTTCTGAATCCTCTTGTTTATTCATCAAGTATTTATTGAGCACCTACTATTCTAACCTAGGAATACAGCAGCCGACAAAACCAAGTCATCTCCCATGGAGCTCACATTCCCGCTGAAAAAAAAAAAGATACTCAGTGAACCTTTACTTTTATCACTCTAAGGAGCCTCTTAGGTTAAGTGACTCAGGATGACAATGAACAAAATGAATTCCTCCTTTTAACAGCCTCCTAGAGCATGAGGAGAAATGAAGACCTTGCTTCCCACACCCGATACAGAAAACCCTACTTTTTCTTTGAGTGCAAAACATGAAAGAAAAGGGAAACATGGAAAGAAATGAACTGGGATACATATATATATATGTATATATATATATTTTTTTTTTAGCAATTATAGGTGAATGAACAGTTGGGTTATGAGGAATATTAGTACACGTCTTTCCAGTGATGGTGCAAAGAACAGATTGAAGATGGTCAAACCCACGGGGACCCCTGTCAGAATTTGTGGAGTCTGGTTGGATTGTGTACCCGCCAGGAGAACCAAGTACACTGGGGACAGAATCTTGGTATTTCAAACTGGTTATTTCATGTAAGTCAAAATCAAGTTTTCCTGGACTCACTATGTTCATTCTTTTAATCAGAAAAAAAAATAAATGGACTGGCAGAGAGCATGCCAATATTTTTAGAGTAAAACCATAGTCAGGCACTTCAGGGGCAATGTCCACAACCTTTTAGAACATATTCCATTTTTAAAAGTCCTTCTATGATGTGGCATTTTACTGCCTCTGAATTCCCGTAGCAGCCTGTGTCTTTATCATGGCACTTGACTTTCCCCTCCAGAGCACATGAATTCACCTGCTATCACCGGTTGAAGGACCAAGGCTGTGCCCTGGGTCTCCCACAGCATCTTGTAGGAGACGTTTTATTTCTGCTTAGCCACTGCTCAGTTAATCCTTGCGGACTGAGTGAGTTGAAGGAGTATTTAAAATTCATCTGGAAAGGGGCGCCTGGGTGGCTCAGTGGGTTAACGCCTCCGCCTTCAGCTCAGGTCATGATCCCCCCATCAGGCTCTCCGCTCAGTGGGGAGCCTGCTTCCCCCTCCCTCTCTGCCTGCCTCTGCCTACTTGTGATCTCTGTCTGACTTGTGATCTCTGTCTGTGAAATAAATAAATAAAATCTTTAAAAAAAAATTCATCCGGAGAAAGATTTTCCAGCCCGTTCATTTATCGAACTGACATCAGGCCCCTTACCGTTTCTACGGCGGCCAGCTGGAGCTCTGTGACTGCTGCATACAATTCTTTCTTGGACAGCTGATTGTGGTGATAAATATCACAGAGGAAATCCGTGCTGGGCTGCTCAGAATGTTTCTCTAAGCGGTTGTCGACACAAGATTTGACTATTGGAGAAGAGAAGAGGGAAAGGAAGTCAGGTAACGGTGAGGATGAGAAAGAATGCCAGAGAACCCCAGGTAAAATCCTACCCGTGACATTAAAAGGCCTTTTCAGGGACACTGACCATTTCTTCAAGGAGCTAATGTTGCCTTGTTGTTAAGAAACCAAGGATGGATCGGTGCCCAGGGGAGCAGTGCTCCTCCCACTTTAACGTGCTGAAGAATCACCCCAGGCGTCTTGCTAAAATGCAGATTCTGAATCAGGGGTCTGGGGCGGGCCTGGAAGTCTGCATTTCTAATGGGCTCCCAGGTGCTGCTGCTACTGCTCTCAGGTCACGGTTCCAAGTAGTAAGAGCTTAGAGTTTGGAAGAGATCGGCAGGAGACAGAGATGGGATTGGGGTCTGCTGTCAGTATCCGAACTTCCACCCGATCCAGGTGTCTGGCTGATCTGGTCACGAATACAGGCAGGGTGGGACTTGGCTCCCAAATCTGGGTGGTAGGGGAGGAGAGAAGCTCCCCCAGTGTTACCAAACACAAATACACATGAACACACACACACTCAAGGGCAGTGCCCCGCATGCTGGCAGATGGCAGCAGAAATTTCTAACGTTCGTAAAGAATGTACTAGACCCATGTCTCCCTCGTTTCAGTCCCCTAGGCAAGCCACCACAGGAATAATACCAACAGCGGGGTTGACAGTAATAACGATGACTGTAAGCGGTACAGCAGCTAAAGCTAGAGCTTTGGGAGCCCTTCGGTCTGGCTTCAAACTCTGGCTTTTGCCACTATCCAGCACGTCATCCCGACAAAGGTACTTCTTTGTGCCTTGGTTCTGTCCCTCAGGGCTAGTAGAGGGACCTACTTGATAGGGTTGTTGGTGAGAATTAAATGAGTATATGGTTATGTGTGTATAAAAGATATGACATGGTATGATATGATATAGATCCTCTTACTAGTACGTATTGGTAGCTCATAGAACAACACTCATAGGACCAATGTCTCGTGATGCCACAGAAATAGCTCTGAATCATTGGGTATTGAGATAAGTCAGGTTTTTACATTATCTGTATTAGACCTAGAAACAGTTGCATTGAGATAAGTATCATTATCGTTGTTATTAGCCCATTTGAGAGACAAGACCACTGAGGATGAAGGAGATATAGCACATTCGGTCAACCCGTGACCCCAATGACAGAGCTGGGATTTGAATCCAGGTATCTCTGACTCCAGAGCTCTTGCTTTTAACCACTTCTGGCTCCCAAAGACTACACAAAGCCATTTTTTCCTTAGAAATAGAATTTCCTATACCAGGGTGATTCTAAACTCGTATTTCCCAAGCTGGAAATAATCAGGGGGCGCAATTCCATCAAAGGGTCAAGGTCATGAAGTCAAGAAGATCATTCCAGCCTTCTGGCAGCAGCTAGAGAGACAGGGCTATGGCGTGTGTGTGTGTGTGTGTGTGTGTGTGTCCACATTACCTGATTTGAAAATGGTGTCCCAGGCCAGCGTGTGGGCCTGCCACACCTTGGTATTGAGGCTCTTGTGCAGCTCGACTGGGGTCACCATCATCCTTCCAAACGTGCTCATCATCTGTGAGGAACACAGTGCCTTTCATCTGGTAACTACCTCTCAGAGACCACTGTCACATGGGAGAAGAGCGACCTACGCCACCCACATGCCGTGCTTCCACAAAGACAGGACGTCTCCCCATCCCTCGCCGGGCACGGAGCCCTCCCCCGCCCTGGTGGCACAATGAAAATGATCTTCGGGATGATCTTCCACTGGATGCGTTTAGTAAAAAATGTGATCTTAGGACCTACATATTTAAAAAGAAGGAGAAAGAAGGAAAACCATCTCTCCCATATTGACTTCCATTTCCATTAATTTCCCAACGCCGGCCATTTTGACACCAGTTTCACGGAATCTATCACATCCACGTGGGATTGAAACGATTCAAAAATATTACCTCTGAACATTTCCAGACTCTTTTTCAAATAGTATTTTAATCGACTGTCTTTTAACTGAAACACCTATTTACACGTGCCTCGACCATGATGTAGTGTGATTCCTGGTTTACGAGGATACGTGCACATACACACGTGAAAACACATGAACGCTGAAATGAACACTTAACTAGTGTAATAAAATAGGTGTGTGGCCCCTCCTGGGGAAATGGGATGCATGTGCGTGAAGTTCTGTAAATCGGGAAAATTGCTCTCCTCGAGGGGATGCTTACTGTTTTGATGGCCATGATGAAGTTCAAAGCTTCATCCCCTGCATCCTTCTGGAGCAGTCCAAATCTCTTCTCATAGAGCACAAGGCAGATGCCTGTCATTTAAAATAATCAAGAGTTACACAATCGCAGCAGCACTGAGATCTGTGAGTAGCTGGCTATTAAAAGCTCGAATCTATCTTTTCTAAGAGTGAGGTCTTTTCTAAGAGGAAAAGCAAAAAGGCTGAGAGAAAGGGGCATGACACTCTTCCCACTTTCTAGAAGTTGTCTCCACGTCCACTGACCTATCCCCTGCTGGCCCTCCTGGTCAGAAATGCCATGGTGAAAGTATAGCCATTTTTTTACATGAATGAATGTCTCCTAATGCCTTGCTTTTGTCAGAGTTCATCACTGATATTATGTGTAGCAGACACTGTTAATGGCCTACCCGATACTCTTTCTCCACCATTTCTTCCTTAAAAGATCGCTGATTTTATTTAGAGCGTCAGTGTATCAATCCTCAGGTAATGAGAGTGGATTGATCTAAGACTCTGGTGACATTCCTGTTCCCTGATTCCCCAGGCTTTCGGCATGGCCCAGGTCTGCCCAATGAGGCTTAAGGAAAATGCTCCTTTGCTTTCTTAATAAAAGGGGCAAGTACAGCTGGCTTAGCTCCTCCCTCTTTTCTTCTTGTTTTTGCCTGGAATGCAGAGGTGAGGCCGGGAGGGGCGGCAGCCATTTTGCAACAAGCCAACCAGTTAAGGATGGATGAGCAAAAAGATGGAGAGTACCCAGTGACATCGCTGAGTGCCAGCTGTGAACTGCCCTCCTCGAGACTTCTCATACCGCTGGACAATAATTTTTAAACCACCAATCTTCTTTGACTTGCAAAGACATGCATTCGATACTCCTTCATTTGGCTATCTCCAGTGGACAATTTCCAAAACATACACTTCCTTTCTCCTCTCTAATCACTCCCTCACTTTATTCTACTCCCCTTTCCGTTAACACCTTCCGTGGTTTTCTTCTTTGCACAGAGCTTTCTAATGTGCTGAGATAGTCAAATGGTCTCTCTCTTTAAAGTGAGGCTGAGTTGATGGCGGAGACAGGTCACAACAAAAGGCTCCATCCTGGAGAGCCCTCTCCAACCCTCCCATCTGCAGCCAGAGTGATCCTCCCAGCAAATCAGTCCAAGCCACCTTCTAGTTAAAAGCCCTCTATATCACTCCCAGGTACTCCCAAGCTGAAAACCAAATTCCCATCCCTGGTTTACATGGTTTGGCCCCTACCTTTCTCCCATCCTCTGCCCTCACCATGCCTCTCCCTTGTTGGTCATGCTCTGGTCATTCTGAACATCGTCCTTTTCCTTCAACAGAATCTTCTCTGCTCCTTCCTTGACCTCCACCTGGCGAACTCCCACTCATCCACCTGGCCTCAGCTGATATGGCACCACCGCCATGAAGCAGTCTCTGACCAAGCTCAGCTGAGGCAGCTCTCGAACCTCCTCAGTCAGGTGCCTACCCATTCTATTCAGTCAGGTGTCTACCCATTCCTTGCCAGCATCCCCACTGGGCAGCATCCTGTCCAGGCAGAGCTTTGCTTTTTGTTCCTGGAGTGTTCCTCAAAGAAAGAGATCATCCCCTTCTCTGTTTGGAACCCTCCAACGCTCCCCATCTCACTCAGACTAAAAGCTCAGGTTCTGGCCAGAACCTACAGCCCTTGGCTTGGCCTTCCTCGCCCCTCTTTCCCTTCCCTACCATCCACTCACACCAGCAAACTCGAAGCCTTGGAGCCATCACTCATGTTCCCACCTTGGAGGTATTTGGCCTTCCTGCCTCCACAGTCTGGAACCATCTTCCCCATGGCTTGTTCTGTTAGGTCTCCCATTAACTGTCTCCTTCCCAAAGCAGACCTGCCTCCTCTAGGCACCTAGGTTCTTTCTCGAATCCCTTACCCCTTGGCAAACTATATACTAAGGTGTGTTTACTTATTGATCATCAACGCTACTAGACTCTAAGCTCCATGGGAACACAGACATCACCTGTTTTGTTCACTGCTGTGTCTCTAATACTAAGCACAGTGCTGGGCACATAGCAGGTGTTCAATAAATGTTTGTTGAATGACTACATAAACAACCCATAGTGCAAAGCATAACTCGAGTGCCTGAAAGCATGAGAAGACTGCACAAATGGCCCTTCATTGTCAGCAACAGCATATGACTACAGAAGAGTTATTGCCAGAGTCACTAGGAAATCAAACAAACAAGCCAGAGAACACAACTTACTTTCAAATGACCATTTGTTCAGTTCGCTGTATAAGTCTTCCACGTGGCCCCTCTCATCACAGAGTGCATCTATTCTACCCATAAAATCAGCCAACACCTTAAAAGAAAGAAACCACAGAAGATACATCAGTCATTGAAGGAAAACAAAAGTTTAAAGGCTCATTAAGCTGATTTCAGGTCCTGCTGCTTTGTATACTCACTGCCTGTGATGTTGTTCCTTCTGAAGCAACGCTAATTATATATTCTCCCTGGGGGTTCACCTTCTGTCCTAACAACCCTGTCCCAGGTTATTTTCTCAGCTTTTCCTGAAACCACCCTAAAGCTTAGGTTTCCGCTTCTGATCTAAATTTGAGAAAAGAAAAACATTTCTTCTAATCAGAGTGGGGACGAAGCCATGAAGGAGGAATCAGTCAAGTGTTTGTTGGCACAACCCATCAAGCCCCATGAGGTCTGCCACTTCCATATATCTGGGCCAGCAAACATCTCTTTACTGGTTGGTATTGTGTTCAAGCGTGTTGAACTTGGAAGCAGAAAAGTCCACAAATTCGGGACACAGCTCCTTCACTAAATAGCTCTGTGACCTGGGACAAGTTACATAAGGGCTCTAGATGCCAGCTGCCAAAATCAGGGGTTTAGATGACTAACATATCACATTTAACAAGGCTGTATCATACCAAGGACCGCGTGAGGTGTGTTATCTTAGCTGATCCTCACTACAGCCCTGTGATATAGAAAGTACTGTCATGACTCTCATTTCCTGCCTAACAGAGGAGAGAACGGCCTTCGAGCGGGGCTGAGGTGCTCACCCTTGGACTGGTAGCTGGAAAGTGGCCACGCTGGGGCCTGGAACAGGGTAAGTATGACTACAAAGCCCATCTGTGTAACCAATGGGCATTTTCAGTTTATCCATATAACGCATTAAAAAAGACTGTGAAATTGTTACCATTGAAAAAAATCCAGAAATTTCACATAAACCTATGGAATTTTCACTACTTATATAAAAAATAATAATGATAAAATCTGGAGACCCTGGGTCTGCATTCCCACGCGGCAGTCATTTGCTGGAGCTGAGGCAGCTGTCCCTTCTAGAAAGGGCGTGCACTGTTCTGTTTGTTAAAATCCCTGCTGGGCCTTCCTTACACCTGTATACGAATTAACTGGTCCCTGAACCCTTCTGGATTTGTTATCTTACACATACATGATCCTATCAGGGTTCAAGTTCAGTTCCAAATAAACACCCAGAGTGATCAGAAGTAAAGAGAATACTGTCTGCTTAAATCCCTCCCTCTTGGGCCTTCTGTTGACTAAAGGATAATGTCTAAATGCCTTACCATGGTGCAAAAACATTAAGAGCTGCCCTCTGTCCAGCATCATTTCAGAGAAAGCCTTGCCCTGGCTGCACTGAATATACTATTCTCTGAATGCACCGTGCTATCTCATGCCTCCTTATTTTCAGCAAGCTATTCTCTCTGCCTGAATGCCTTTCTCCAACTTCTCTGGCTTGAAGACTCCTATTCATCCAGCAAAACCCAGCCCAAATGGCACAGCCTAGGAATTTTATAAGCATTATTTCATTTAATCCTCCCAGCAAATTTGTGGAATGGGAACTGTCATGCCCAATGTATAGACTGGGAAAGTGAAGCTTAGGGAAGCTAAAGGAACAGTCAAATCAAGTTACAGAGTTAGGGGGTGGAGGGCTGGGATCCAAATTCAAGGCTGTAGTCTATCATAGTCTCTGCTTATAATCATTCCCTTATTGTGATGTTACTTTACAAAAGAGTGAAGGAAGGAGGAATGAGGGTTTGGGGAGGAGGATGTGGAGAAGAGTAGGGAGAAAAGGAAGACCCCTAAACCATCAAATTGCTTGCACTTTGTAGCTACGACTTGAAGTTCAATAGACATCTCTCCCTCCCCAGGAGACCCTGGAAAGCTGCTCCCAGCCTGCAAACCTCATTGATTTTGTTGTCCAGCTTCATAATTTCTACTGGTTTCATGAGTTTTTTCTGAAAAGCACTCCGGACCCTCTGCCAGTCTTCTCCTTCCCTAGGAGAGAAGCAGAATTATATTTAGGGCAAACTGAAAGGAAAAGAAGGGAGAAGCAAAGACACCCCCCACCCCAGTTCTGCAACTATGTGAACCATATAATCAAATGAACACAGAATCATGGCAAGAGCTCTCCAGAGAATGTGAGCATTGGAATATTTAGCGCTGGTTTGACAACAGAATGAAAAACCACCTTTCCTCCCCGCCAAAGATGATGCCAGAAAGGTGAAGTCCAGGTAATTTGGGTTCAGGGCTTTTGAGGTGCCCTGGCTGGGCGTGATCTGGGAGGCCAGATGCCTCAACTCTCAGCAGTAAGAGTGGGCACCCGAACCTCCCCTTCATCAGCAACTGAGATCTGTTTAAGAAAGATTTTGTCCTCTCTTAATCCACTGACTTGAGTTAAAAGTCACAGTCACGAAACTCCTCAAGCCTAGAATTCTGTCATTGCCTCCAAATAATACACAGTCAGAGGTTCCCTGGAGCTGTAAGTCTGTTCCAATTATCCACTTTCTTCCTTGACCCCATAGCAGACCACACAGCCTGTGACGCACCACGCATTACTATGGCTTTTAATTCCAGTAATCATATCCTGAAAAATACAACTATTAGGCTTACAGTTTGGAAGTCAAAAAAAAAAAAAAAAGCACTAACTTGTTAAATGCTAACAATTAAAAAACAGGAATCCGATCACGTAATGGCATTTATGTATCTAAAAGAATGCCACCTTGACGTCCCTCCTCGTCCCACCTTTCTGACTAGACTGGGGTCTTTCTGGAGGGGGAATGGGTCCCCTTCAGGTAGGAAGGTAGCTGTCAAAAGCAAAAGAAGTTAATTTCTGGCGTTTGAGCTCACAAGAGGGGATTGCAGACAATCGTAAGGGATACTTTTGTACATAATACGTTGGCCTGGCACGCTGACTTCCGAACCTCAACCCGCCCAAGAGTCCGAACACCACAATGTGGGTAACGCTTTGGGCCTTTCTTTGAAAAGGCACGGCCCTGCCCAGTTGCCAGAAAGAAGACAGGTGTTGGGTGCACAGCACAGCTCTTCTGAGCCCACTCTGATCTAGCACGCGTTCGAGACTGCACCGGGTGGAGGCTTTTGTGTTCCCCCTGCGTACGGAGGGCACAACCGCTGAAACCCTCTCCCGGTTTCCGAGCGCGTCAGCCCCAGCCTGCCTCTTGGACTCACAGGATCAGCAGCCCGTAGCCCTCCTGGCGATAGTCGCGATAGGCCTTCCAGGGCTTGATCTCCAGCCGCTGGGGGTACGCGCTCTCCGTGCGGTACAGCGCTTCCAGCAGGCACGGCGAGCCCAGGTGCACCGAGTCGAAGGAACCCAACTTCATGCGGAAAATCTTGCCGTACTTCCTATGGTACTCCGCCTACAGCGGGCCGGGCCGAGTCAGCGCGCATCCCTCGCAGTCCCGGGAGCGCTCCTCCCGCCTCCCGCCTCCCGCCTCCCGCCTCCCGCCTCCGGGGCCGCAGCTACCGCCGCCCTCGAGCGCACTGTGCGCCCGGGCCGCGCGCCCCGCCGAGGGTTTGGAGCGCAGGGCGGGGAGGGGAGAGGGAATTGGGGCGCGACGAGGCACTTACCAGCGTGTCGTGCTGTTTCTTGAGGCCCCCTTTCCAGAGAATCTCCGGCAGGCTGCCCAGCAGCGGCCAGTTGGTGGGGCCCGGCAGGGCGGCCGCGTTCTGCGCCTCGCGGGGTTCCACCAGCGGGCAGAGGGCCACCTCCCGCCGCCCAGGGGGTGCGCACGCCGCAGACGTCACAGGTCGGGGTGGCTGCCCCAGGTGGCGCAGCTGCTGGAGGAAGGCGACAAGGGAGCGGCTCTTGCCGATGGGGCAGCTCATGGCAGCGGGGGACACAGAGCTCGTGGGGGTGCGCGGGGACCGGGAAACGCGACTTGGCTAAAGAGGGGCCGGCGGGATCTGGGGGTTTGACGATTCTGGGACACAGGGGCAAAGAGGGCCAGCAGGTGCGATGGAGGGCGCGGCAGAGGAGCACGGAGAAGAAGGGACCTTGGGCAAGGATGCTTGGCGCTGCCTCAGGGCGCGGGTGCCGGCCGAGCGTTGGCCCCAAGGGCTGGAGGGGTGCCTCTGGGAGTTGGGTGTCTCTTTGAAGGGGATGGGAAGGGATGCGGGTCCGCCTGTGGATCTGCGAGGCCGACGTCCGGGTCTGGGGCGGCGAAGAGGAGTGTCAAGGAGCTTAGAGAGATGCTGCCCGGTGCGGCGGTTTCCTCCTGTCCCTCCCCACGCTCCATGCCCAGGGACCATGTATTTATGGAGACTGGGTAGGCCCTGGGTGGCCAATGAGCATGCTGAGTAGGGCGGAGTGGGCCTCGGCCCGCCTGGCTCGCAGGGACGCGGGACCCGGGGGAGGGGCGGGGTTGGGATGGAAATAGGATGGAGTCAGCGAGGTGAGCGAGGGCGCCTGGGCTTCGGGTGACGGGTGCGCTGCTCCCCGGGCGCGAGCGCGGCGGACTCCACCCGGAGTTCACCGGGTGTGCGCCCGGCGCGCCTCCCCGCCCCGCCCCGGCGGGCAGGAGCCGGGCCGCGCTGCAGCCCTGCGCTTGCACCATCGCGCTGCCGGGCGGGCGAGGTCTCCGAGTGCGGCCGGGGGGAAGGCTGCCGGCGCCTGCGGGGAGCCCCCGGAGCCCGCACCCCTCCCGGGAGCCAGTGCTTGCCAGCCGGGACCGAACTCTATTTGGAGGAAGGTTGGCTTTCTGCGCCTCCCAAGGTGGGGTGTTGGAGACTTCAGTGAAAGGCATCCACAGAGGGCACTTCACCTTCGGGTCTTCACTTGGGCCGGGCGAGCCCTCTGGGTTTGTGGTTCCCTCCCTGGGGGCTTCATTTTTTGGTTGTTATGAAGATTTAATGGATTACCTTAGGTAAAGCGCCACCAACAGAGCCTGGCCGGTTGTCAGCACCCACATAGTTTTGTTACCCCTTTGGGGAGTTAGGAAACGCGGTGAAAGCGAAGCTTGCCGTGGAGCTGGCTTGCCTGTCCCGCGTCTACTGGCCGCCTCTCTTTTTGGACGCGCCCGTGCAGCCCCACCCACGCCCGCAAAGTCCCCTAGCTAGAGCCATCGTGGCTGGCCAGAGTAGAACTTGCTCGGCTAATTCAGGAAGAGAAGTTGGAGATTTTTGTTGATCGTTTTAAGGTAATTCGTGGTCTGTCATTCTGACCCGGCGCAGGAACTAAGGCCCGAGTCACATGACCGAGCCTTTTTTGACCCTACTTTTGGCCACTCTTCCCTGGCGAGTTTATTGTAAACCTCTGGTTTGTTTCTTGAGAATCTTTAGCAGTCCACGTTGAGCTTGAACTCTGTCATTTCAGATTTGTCCTGAGATGTTAATGACTGCTAAATTAATAAAAATAACTACGTTATTATAATGTGTTATATTAATTATAGCGTTACTTATATTAATACAATGTATTTTATCTACTGTTACAATGTATTGGTAAATGCATTATATCTACTTACATTGACTTCTATTTACATACACATTCTATAGTACATATTATATGTCACATACAGTAGATTGTATACTATATATACTATATACATCTTATATAGCCCACATTTGAGAGCTTTCTAGAGCTTATGATAAACCAGGCACTTAAGCTGGACATTGTACAACAGTTTTCCCACGGAGTTCAGCCCAATGATGAAAATAAAGGAATCAATAAGACTGAAGCTTAGAGAGTTAAGGCCGATGTCACATGTGGCTCATATGGGATTCAGACCCCAGATTTTCTGATTCTAACCCTTATTATTTACATCACCTTTTGTTAAACCAAGAACATCTCAGAATATTGGGAATGTTCCTTAAATGGGAATATCACCAAGTCGGGGGTGGGGGGTTATGGGATCAGTTTGAGTGGGGCTGTGTGATACAACTTTGCTTTCTGTGCCGATGGTGTTTAAAAAAAGAACAGCCCCAAACAGAAGATGCATTTAGTGGGCCATTGTGTATCGTGCTTTTGGTGAATGGTCGGGAAATAGCTATGCTATTGAGTTGGACATTGAGTTATTCCCCTTCCTGGTGCTTTCTTTTCTTTCTCTCTCTGCAGGTGCACCCAAGAAGAAAGGGAAATAATTTCGTATTTTCTAGATTTTCATATGAGTTTAGCGCTGCGTTGCCTTATAAACTCCCAGTAGACCCTCGGCAGCACAGGCAGTTGTTAGTGTCATAACGGCCAGCGAGGACATTCTTATTTCCGGGAGATTGGTTTCTCATGGCCAGTGGAGAAAGTCCCTGGTCATTTTTATACTGGGTTGCAGAGGGAAGAAGGTTGGTTCTTGCAAACTTGGTTGACATCAACACATATCCATCCTTGACAAGGTGGAGCTCAATTCAAAATGACTGCTTTAAGCCCAGTCCCAGAAACACTCTTCCTAACCGGGCCTCATGCCTAGCTCATTACTTCGTCTCTGTGAGTCATCCTCCCTGGGATTCTGCTGGGAATTACTAATGAGAGATGTGGAAGCATTTTATAAATGCCCACCATCATTACCGAGACAAGCCCAGGCCCTCTGTTTGGTTCTGGGAAATCTTACCAAGTCCTGAATGGATAATTATACTCCAGCTGTCACACCGAGCCACCACGGATGACAAAGTGTGGTTACGTGTGTGTGTGCATGGGCATGCATGGGTGTGCATGTGTGTGAGCATGTGTGATGAGGGTAGAGTGGAAAAGTCCTTGGAAGGACAATAGCTGGTTTCCACTACTGAAAAAAAAAAACAAAATTCTTTCAAATGTATTAAATGGTGGTTTAGTTTCATGCTTCAAAGCTTTGACTGAACTTGGTGTAAGTCCTAGATCTGCTTTCTGACCGTGGAACCGTCAAGGACTAGCCTCCCACATCTGAGCATGGATGGCGTTAGAACCAACATCACAACCTGAGTAAAGCCCCCAGGCTTCATGGAAACAGCAATAATAACAAAATAATAACAATAGCCAACCTCATGAGGTCTGCTGTGAGAACAATGAAGACAGAGTTCTTAGCACAGGAAAGCGTTCAGCGAATATTACCTCAGAGCCTTACTATATTGCATGCCTTGGTTTTTGCAAACTGCATGCAAGAGGGGCAATTTGTAACGTCTCAATTATTATCCCTTGTGTTCAACTTAGTATTGCATTGTTGACTAGGGAAGCTGTATAACTGAATGAAGCCGAAGGAATATTAGCAAAGAAATGCTGATGAGTTCAAATCCCAGCTCAGGAACTTGGTAGGCAAATAAAGCAGGGATGATGATCTCTGTAATCAAGTTTCTCATCTCAAAGTGGTGATAATGGGAGCACCCAGCTAGTGATGTTTTCCTGAGGAGGACAAAGCATTGAAAGTCCCTAAGGTATAATAAACCTCTCAAATGTTTATCAATACAGTTATTAAGTACAGGAATTGGGCTCTCGAAAAATCAGCGTCATAATCTCTGTGACATTTGTCTTAAGAGTTCTCTGCCTAAGTAGACAAAAGTCTCCTTGAAATTACAGACGTTGTCTCCTTGGTTTTGCCTTTTCTGGAGCATAGGACATAGAGGTGTTTACCTTGGCCAACACCCAATAAGCAAATAATAGACCTTTAATTATTGAAGATTTCCTCATTCTTCAGTGAAAAGAGAAAGACCAGTATCAATGCATTCTCTGTGTTCTGAGGAAGAAGTTGTTGGTAAATCCTGGAAGGCTTTATTTGTGTGTCATATAGAAAGCAATTCTGTATAAATAATAGTTTTGGTCTCCACGTATTGGGTTGAAGCCATGAATCCACCACTCACAAGCTGTGTGGCCCAAGGCAAGTTATTTAACCTCTGTGAGCCTAGTTTCCTCATTCATAAAATTGGGGGTTACTATACCTGCATCTCAGGAAGGCTGAGATGGATACATGAAATGGGTAGAACACAAACACTAGCTTCACAAACATTCGTTGGGCCCCATATATGTCCATGATATCTGAGTAGAATTCAGTCCTCTTGGTAAGTTAGAGTTATATTATAGAAAAATGTATCTTGAACCTTCCAAAACATAGTTACATTGGGAGAACTTTTGAGAAGTTTCCTCATTACAGGAGCTGTTCCATTTTGAAGGAGGTGAAAAACACAAGGTAGACACTCAAGTTTATGAATCATTTTCCTCTTACTACAAATTATAATTCATTGAGGAGCTCCTGTGCATGTGCCAGATATTTTACTATCACTTCCAACCCAGTCATACTGTAAAATAAGTATTATTTTCCTTTTTATAGGAGAAAATGTGTTTGTTAGAGCATTTAAGCCAGACCTGAGTTTGAATCTACCCCACCACATATGACCGAGTTAGTTCACCTTGACCTCATCTATCAACATGGAAATCATAGTGGCTCTTCTATACTTTTATAAATTATAGCTATAATAGTATTACATAGCCACAATCCTGTAACTTGAATTCTAGCTTGCTTTAGGATGTCAGCTCCCTGAGGACAGGAAGACGGTCTGTCTTGCTCTCTGCTATGTTCTTAGTACCTGTACCTATGACTGGATCAGTTTAGAGGTTCCATAAATATTTGTCAAATAATATACTGCAAGATAACAGAGATTAAATGTCTTATTTGTTATAGCTGTACTTTTTGAGTTGATCGATGCTGTGGTTCTAGTGAAACACAGTTCCTAGTAAATAATGGGTTTAATGACAAATTTTATATATAAAGCAACATTTTATTTCATTTTTTTTTCGAAATGTCTGAGAAAATAGAAATCTGTACAAAGAAGACGTGTACTCTTTAATAAAACACCTCCACATGAAAATGGACAAAATTGGTTAAATGAATTACTGTTGTAAACAGTATTTGTTATGTGGTAAACAGTATTAGCTATTATTATCTACAATAGTTTTGGAAGATATAGGTATAACTAATGGTCTAGAGTCAAGTTAAGCTGCCTAATGAAACAATCCATCGATTTTGGAAAATTCCATTGGTACTATCTATGTTTCATAACTGACTTTTACAATGACATCATCATTACATCATCACATTCCTACTCTACACTTTTCTTGCATGATATGACTTGGCTAATTCCATCAGGGTGAAAATCGGAGAAACTCTATGGTAGAATTATTATTGCTCGTTATTTTGGACGCGAAATACATTTTGTTTCGCTCCCGTGTGTCAAGAGCCTGCCTCGACATATCTGCTTATGGCTGCTGATTTGCATGGAGCATTGTTGGTCTCTGATTGTGTTCTGCCAGAGCGTCAACAGGAACCACCAGTGCACACTTCCATAGGCGATAAGCACCACAGGGGACTGGAGGAAGGTATGCGTGCAGGCCCCCATGAGTCAACTCCAGGATGGATGGCACTGGATATCTGATTGCTTTTCAATATTCATGAAGTGCACCAAGGGAACTGTTCTGAAACAAGAAAACACTAGAAGAGCTCTTTTGTCCTTAGGAAAAACAAAGTTCAGTAGCAAATGTCAGCTAAGCCTCACAATCTAGATCCTGCGACCTGACCTTCCCCTGCCAGAGAACAGCTACGCAGACCGCCCGGTGTCTGGTTTTTGTGCAACACCAAATGGTGATGGTTGCAGCAATGAGGAGGAAGACAATCAGGGTCTCATCCTATTGAAACTTGGAGAAAATACTTTGGGATCTTGTGTGTTTGCGTGAATACTCACGGATTCCCCCAGAATCTGTATTTTACCCACACCTCCGAGTGATTTGTATGCACATTAAACTTTGAGAAGTGTGCATATTATTATTCTGTTATACAGGAAAGATAAATGAAACTCAGGGTAAGTCTTTTGTCCAAGTTAGAAAGTGGTCGATTCAAAACCCAAGTCTGTCCAACTCCAAAGTTACTCTGCATTATTGACCAAAAACAAGTTTATTGTCTCTAAAAACAAGGGTTTCCCCATGCGTACGAATGCTCCCATACTAACATTTTCTCTTTTTCCCTTTCTTTCTGTTCTTCCTTTAATTTTTTTTTTTAAGATTTTATTTCTTTATTTGAGAGAGAGAGACAGAGTGTGAGCAGGGGGTAGGGGTAGAGGGAGAAGCAGACTCCCCACTGAGCAGGGGGTCCAACAAGGGGCTCAATCCCAGGACCTTGGGACCATGACTTGAGCTGAAGGCAGATGCTTACCCGACTGAGCCACCCAGGTGCCCCTATTCTTCTGTTGTTGTTAATGAATGAGTCCTTATGTTCTCTTAAAAGTCAGTGGTAGGTATGTCACATTTCTTATCTTAAGGTATTAAGGAAAAAAGACAAAAAGCCCACTCTTCTTATTCCAGAAATTACGTTTCTGCCCAGGCAGCGGGAAAGTGAGTGGGTGCATGGACACCGAGGAGCTCCAGTCAGGGGCTCCTTCAGAAGTGGAGTCCAAAATGAAAAATGTCTGACAACCACCCTTCATTGAAGTGCACTGAGATGGCTACGCCAGGAAACCTCCTGAGGTCTCTGGGCTCTGATATTCACAACCCAGTAGGAAAGAAGTTACCGTCATATAAGCTCGTCCTACTAGCTAGAGACTTGAGATGAAGTGGATAATTTCCATAGCAAGCATCTCACGATGATTGTGTGGAAGTGACCTTCCCAGGAGAATGAGTAAAATAATGAGGGCCTCCAAAAGTCTCATAGGGCAAGTTTAAATTCCAACTTGCACCTCAAAGCTCAGAATCTCAGAGTTCCATGATGATGTGAGGAACCCAGTGTGGGCTCCTCAGGCAGGAAATCTGGCTCAGCCACGGAGCGTGCCCACCCCCGCCATGCACATACCTCTGCCTACACACATGCGGCCCTTCGGCCACACCCTCCCATACACACACACCCCCCAACACACGAACCTGCACCCACAACACCCCCGCCATACACATTTCCGCTGTTCACACATCCTGTCAAACACATTGTCTGTAAGGTAGTGGGTTGAATGTTAGAGGAAGAGAAACTTGACCTTGAACAAGTGACATCCTCTCCCTGGGACTCAATTTCTGCTTCTGTAAATGGTGGAACTTACTTCATAGAATCGGTTCAAGGATTAAATAAGGCAATGCATTTGAGGCTGGTAACAAGCAGTCAATAAACACTGGCAAGTAAATCCTAGCTAAATTACTATTAACTGAAGGCAAAGACAGGGGAATGTCTTAATTCCAGAAGGAGTGCTTTTGGTGGGTGTTTTGGGGGAGTTTATCTGTGGTGGAATTTTGGGGACCAAGTGGTATTTTTTTATATGTATAATCCTATCTTCAGAAGCCTCTATCCCATGAGAACAAAGAGAAGGTTCCTAAAGGGAAACTTCTGCAAGATATCGTGAAAAGTACACACCGAGAAAAAACATCCAGTGGTCATGGCCATCCAGTGAGTTGTAGGGAAAAGAATACAGAAGGGCTTACAATCTCAAGCATGTTGGAAAAAGGTGCGAATAGATTTTTCTCTAAATGTTAACAGGGAAGATAATTTGGGGGGGTTCCTCCATCATTCAGACCTGATTCCCTCATGGTTCACCCGAATGTATGCCCCCCTTTTCCTACTATAGGACTCTCTTCCTGCTAGTTCTGCCTCGAGTGGAAGTGGGGAATGAAAATACAGAGTAGGTAACATGTTCAGGTGTAGCTTATGAATGTCGTGAGTTTCCCTGCTCTCACCATTTCTGGGAATCACCACAAATCCAGAAGGTCAATACCGGGTTGACTATCATTTTACAAACAAGGAAGTGAAGGCTCAGAAATTGTGAGAGACCTTCCTGTGGTCACACAGTAAGTTTGTGGGAAAGCTGAGAATCAAAGCATGTCTTCATCCAGCCTCATTCATAGTCTCCCGTGTTCTGTCTTAAGGATAATATCCTTTTATACTTTGGATGATCATTGCATTTTCCTTAAATCTAGATGGCAAATACACCATTCTGAATATTTGAGCCTAGAATATTCTAAGGAACCCTAAAATAGGGACATTGGCACCACTACAGAAGACGAGGAGGCTCAGAAAAGTTCCCCTTGCTTGCAGAATGGTGCAGCCACTGTGGAAAATGGTATGGAGGTTCCTCAAAAAATAAAAAATAAAAATACCATATGACTCAGTAATTCCACTCCTGAGTATTTACCCAAAGAAAGTGAAAACACTAATTGGGAAAGAGACACACACCCTTATGTTTATTGTAGCATTATTTACAGTAGCCAAGATACGGAAACAACCCAGGTGTCCACCGTAGATGAAAGGCAAGAGAAGAGCCGGTGTATACAATGCATGGGATGTTATTGAGCCGTAACGAGGGATGAAGTCTTGCCCTTTGCAACAACAGGGATAGAGCTAGAGGGTATTGTGCTGAATGAAATAAGTCAGTCAGAGAAAGACAAACACCACATGATTTTACTCACATGTGGAATTTGAGAAACAAAATAAAGGAACAGAGAGGGAAAAAGAGACCAACAGAAGAACAGACTATAGAAAGGAAAGAGATGGTTGCTGGAGGGGAGGTGGGTGAGGGGAAGGGGGAGACAGTTGAGGGGGATTAAGAATACGCTTATCATGATGAGCATTGATTCATGTCCAGCGCTACTGAATTACTATATTGTGCTCCTGAAACTAACATAACACTGGACATTAATTATACTGGAATTAAAAAAAAAACCCAAAAACCTTTCCCAGCTGACCCTAACTAGAGAGCATGTGACTAACCTGAGCCAATCACATGCTCTGAGTGGGGGTTTCTGTGAGGAGCCTGTGGCCCTGAGATTTGCTTGGGTGGTGACCGGGAGGGACTCCCACGTGCTCTGCCAGCAGTCCTTATGGCACGTCAGTGATTATTAACTATCCAGACTTTCCTTTTGGTATAATTCTGGCCACAGTTTGATGGCTTCATCCCCCTCAAGGCCTGCCTACTTTTTCAGGTCTAGTTGTCTAGCTTTGCTATCCGTTCCGTGGACTCCACGATATCTGTCAACAAGTTCCTTTTCTGCTTAGGTCAACCAAGGGGGGCGGGGTGCATCTTTGATTCTAAACCAAGAAATCTGGCCCGAGGTGACCGGACCATAGAGAAAAGAGGCCGTATTCTCTTCCAGCGTTTCAGGGTGTCCTCTTCAACTTTGCAAGGATCCTGAGCAGCAGCTGGGTCCTGGGACTTGCCAAGTCAGGGCAGTAGACAGACTTTTCATGAAGACTCTCTGAATGTTGACATTTTTCATTTTGAATCAATACGAGAACTGTCCATTTTCTTTTCACATCTTAATAAATATGAACAGGGCTAGTGGGATGTCCTCAGTATGGCTGGAAGTCTGGAGTCCTTTCTGGGATCCAGTACTCTCTGTGGTGCTCTTGTGGCCACCCAGCCCCTCCCCATCCCACCTCAATGGCCTCATTGGCACAGTGGTTAAAAAGGGACTAATTTAAGTCAGACCAACGGAGTTTAAATCCAGCTCTCCTACTTCCTGGCTATGCAGCCTTGGGTAAATCACTCAGCAGCTCTGTGTCTCAGTTTCTTAATCTATAAAATACGGATTATGACACCACCTGCCTCCTAATGGTATTAACATGGTCTAATGAGTTAATTCGGGTCAAGCACTTAGAATAATGTCTGATGGGTAGCAAATGCCAAGTTAGCTCCTTGTGTGTTCCCATCACATCTAATGCACACTTCCTCTTGTACTCTTTGTTTTATCAAAACCAGCTTCCTGAAAAGAATCTGCTCTAGGTCTGAATTTGTTTCTTTCACTGAGATATCCTCCAACGAAGCCCTTTCTCTAACTGTGAAAATCCTGATCAAGGAACTGGAGATCTTTGTAGAAGTTCAAGGGGTATTTTCAGGGACAGAAGAGTCCATATTCACAGAACTCAATCACAATTCCACCTACACAAGGTCAAGGCTGCAAGTGAATATACAGGAATTAAATCCAGACATTGAAATGTACCCAGAGACAGAGGGATGGAGGGAAATTAATTTTTATCCTTGAGATAAACAACCATTTGATAGAATGCAACAGAAAGTCTCCCTTGCCCTGCTCTGAAGACAGGTGATCAATGAGTCGATAGGGTTTCACCATTAACAACGTCCTGGGGGGTGTCAACCTATACATTTTTACTTACATAACACTTACAATTAGTTTATCTCGCCAACATAAATTTGTGATCTTCATGCCTGAGCTTGTGACTTGATTTCAAAACCATTCAATCACAAAATGTGTTTTCTTTTCTAAAGTCTAAGTGACTCAGATATTTTGTTATTCAACAAGATGACCACCATGACTCAGGCAACCAAGCTATTAACATTTTCTACAGTCTCAAGTCTGGAGTCCAAAATAAAATGAGTTACTTCACGAATATCTTTTTTCTAAAATGAAAACATGTGTGTGTGTCTCTTGGTTGTCAAAATCCTCCTTTGAATCCTTAAGGAGAAAAGTCATGTTGAAAAGTGGCCTTGGGCAGCAGATGCTGTTTTCTTCAAATCTAAGCTCCAGAACTGATCAGCCTGTGTGACTATGGGCAAGTGATATTATGTCTCCCGGCTTTGGCTTCTTCATCAGTGAAAAGGAGAATATTACCAAATACGTGTGTGGTTGTATGCCTGTGTCAAACGTGTTAAATGTATCGAATAGTATCAAATGTGTGTATACACTTAGTGGAGTGCCTGGCCCGCGGCCAGCAGGTGGTATAAGGCTCTGGTTTGCTTCCAGCTGGCACTTCATAGCACAGAAGGACACCACACTCAGATGGGGGAACATGCCCTCCCTTCTGTTGAAAACCTTGGTTGTAGGAGGGAAGAATTCTAATGGAAGTGGTATTGTCTTTGACCTCCCCATTTTACACTTCACGCTCTGGTCGGGCAGGCTGTGGTGTGGAGTGGATTCCAAATTCAAGTTCACTGGAAAGGATTGCTGGTTGGTCTGCTGCTTCAGTGGCTAGGGATTTTATAAAGTTAGCACAAGTTTAGAGGAGCAACTTTATATGGAGAAAGGTTGTTTTTTATTTTCTTCCAGCCTTTTTTTCAACGGTAAAGCCTTTGTTTTTATGTTGTTGGTTTTAGATTTAAGCTTCCTTGGTTTAGTCTTTCCTTAGCAAAATAAAAGGTTGGCACCTCTCTGACGATACTGCTCCCCAGTCCATATTTTTAAAAAAAAATGTATTGAGATGTGAAATTCAAATGATTGAGAACTATTCATATCACAATCAAGCAATTCTCCCTGTTATCCTCAAGTATAGTATTGTTCTATGTCCCTCTGCTGCCTTAATGCCTACAGCCCAGGAGACATAAATAGACCAATTTTTTAATTTTTTAATTTTTTTTGGTCAGGTAGAATCAACTAGGATCTTTCAATGGACGATGAATGAAGGCACAAAAGACCAAGATCAGTTTCTTAAAGGGACTATCCCCTATTATTTTATTATTAAGGAACTTTCAAGGAACTATCTTCCACAATATCATGGTCTCTGCTGACAAATAATCTCGCGAAACACACAGAGAGGTTTGTGCTGGGTACCAGGCTGTGATCACAGATCCCCGTGCAGAGCTGCCCAGACCATGCCTCAAGGAAGCCCATGTGAGTGAGTGAGACATGGCTCCTCTCCCTACGCCACTGGCCTGAGCCCTTGGCAGCCATGATGGCATGTGGCAATGGATTCTGGCCATACATCAGCCAAGACAGGTGGATGAGTTGACTCAAATGAACCACTTGGATCTCACTCCGAAGCATTGATTTGGGATTTGGGAAATAGCCCACTGCCTAGTGTAGGTCTCCTGATCAGGAGTTATGGGGAGCCCATCTCTTACTCCCCATGCCCCTGTAACTAAAACAGTGCAGGAAGAAAATTCTCAGAGATAAAGAAGACTGGAGCAGCTGAGCCCAGAGGAGAAGTGGGGTGAGGGTCCTGATGGTTCAACAGCTCTCATTTGCAGCCCTTTCTTGGGACCTGGTGGAGATAGAACTTCTGGATTTGGTAGCAACTTAGATTCTTTTGATTGTAAGCAACAGAAACTGGTGCTGGCTAGCCTAATTAGTAAAGGGATTTATCTGGCATAGGAGAGAGGCTTGCAGAAGCGTGGCTGGATGACCAAGGTTAGGATGTGGGATTCCAAAATAGAAACCCACCACTAAGGAATTATCAGCACCAGGACTTTGGGACACGAGACCCAGAGTGACGTGCAGCAGGTATCATCTGAATACCAGCAGAATATCTGATTAGGATTCTTGCTTTCAATTTCTTTTTTTTTTTTTTTTAAGATTTATTTACTTGTGCTTGCTTCAGCAGCACACATACTAAAATTGGAATGATACAGAGAAGATTAGCATGGCCCCTGCACAAGGATGACATGCAAATTTGTGAAGTATTCCATATTAAAAAAAAATAAAAAGATTTATTTACTTATCTTTGGGTGGGGGAGGGGCAGAGGGAGGGGAAGAGAGTCTTGAGCTGAGTCCACGCTGAGCACAGAGCCCGATCTCAGGGCCCGAGCCGAAACCAGGAGTCAGATACTTAACCGACTGCGCCACCCAGGAGCTCCTGCTTTCCAATTCTTAAGACTCCAAATGCTTAGACAATTTTATTTCTCAAATGGCTGGGTGAATCACACGTTTTGGTGTCCCTCTCAGGCAACCTGAATTTGAGACCCAAGATTGTTGAAAAGCCACCCTAACCCTGGTACTCGGTCAGAATAATGCGTTTGGCAGATGGGACCCCACCATGCCTCAGATTTCAGCTCCTCTGAAAAAACTCCAAACTTCTCAGGGAGCCAAGACAGAGGAAATAATTAAGTGGAGGCGAGTTTATAATGAGTAAGCATTTTTTTTTTTAAATGATCTCAGCTGAACTTCCTTGTTTTGTCCTAGGTAACTTGGAAACTTTTGAAACTGATTTGTTTTGCTCGGGAGGACAATGTTATCTCGGTGTGTGGGGCCAGGTATGCATCTCCTTCCCCGTCTGAAAAGGAGTTGGCCAGGAGCCCCGGAGTGGATAACATTTGTGTTCTCGAATGCTCATTAGGTGATTTCCGATTTTGGACAAAAGTGGGATTGAGAGAAAGAATTAAGGCTTTAGCAGCTCATCCCTGGCACTTACGAAATGCAACAAATTTTAAAATAAGCAGATAAAAATCACAGGCAATCATAAAACCCGGGGGGGGGGGAAACCCAGTGGAATTGTTTAAAACAGAAAACATTTATGGAAGTTTAATGCACATACGAAAAAGGGGTCACTTTTGAAATTAAAACAGTATCTAGTGCTTATCAGGGACTGTCTTCACTAGGGTCAAATTGAACATAAAGCCTCATAAAGCATGAATTAGAGATTTTTAAAATGAAATGCACCCGAGGATTCCATTTTTTTTCTTTTCTTATATTTGAAACAAAACTGCCCCGTAGCATTTTCTGCAGATGGGGATGCCTCCTTCAGAATTAAGATCCTCACGGGAGTCCTACAATTTTAGTCATTAATTTACGGAACCCGTTCCAGCATAGGCTAAAGTGAAAGTGCCTACAGGTGCGATAAGAGTAATTCATATAACGCAGTGATAAGAAATACACATTCCTGTAAGGTAAACAGCTTTATCCGAGGTAAGTACAGGAAGTCCCCTACGAGGAACACCTGGGGCATGAACATCTGATGTGTCCTGATTGCACCTGCGCCCCCTTCACTCTTCATGTGTGGCACCTGCTCTCACTCCCCAACTTAACAGGACTAGCGGGGCTTGGTGCTGGCTCTGCAGGTGTTGGTATTTGGGAAAAGCTGCAGAGATGTTCTCTGAAAATATAATGAGGAGGAATACCATAAACATTCCCAAGTGAGGACCATGGATTTCAGCAGTCTTGGGCTCAAAAAATCTTCAGATGTTGTGCAAACCAGGTAGCTATGTTAATCAGTCAAATATAAGAGGGTAGGGAGTGTGGGAGCTTCCCGTGTGGTAGAGTGGGAATGGGGGGGGGTATCCTGCATTATTTAGCATTTAGGGTCTAAATCAGATTATAAACCAACTGCGGCCAATAATTAAAATTATACTTGACAATCCCTTAGGAAGCTGCCCTTTGGGACAAATGTGCTTTCTGGAGACACACCCGATGTCCCTCAACGTAGCCAGACTCCCCCCACTCTGCACTGGAATGTATCCTTGGTTCTTCGGTTAAGTTCCAGAGGTTTAAGGAGGAGGTGGCATGAAAAATTATTTAATATAGAATCAAACTCACTCTAGCAAGTGCTCATGCCGTGAAAGATACCTGGGAAAGGAGACTGCCAGAGGGAACAGCATGAATCCCAGCCTAGACTCTTCATGAGGACAGATGCTGGGTGGGTCTTGCTGGCTGATGTATGGCTAAAACTGAGCTCAATGACTGATGTGCCCATGACGTTTAGGGCCCCTTGCTCTGAAGATTCCCCACGCTTGGTATAATGCTCTGCTGTTGCCAAAATGAAATTGTTAATAATGTTAGAACAAGCTCCCCCACCCCCCGTTTTCATTTTGCACTAGGCCCTGAAAATTGCGTGGTTGGTCCTGGTAACACTCAGTGTGTAACATGCTGCGTGAATGTGGGACTGAACCAGGCAGGTCCCTCTCCTCCTTACCTCCTTAAATTCTGGATCAAGGTGAAAAAAGTGTTTTCTTCACCTGATCTGAAGTTCATCTCCGTGGTTCTCATCTTTCAGATCCAGACGGATCGCTTCCCGGGACGAATGACAGGGGGGCCCTTCCTTCGCGGCAGGGGAAAGCCCTCCTCTGCCTACACACGATTGGTCTGACTCTGTTCTGCCACAAAACGATTTCCTAAGACTTTGCGTCAGGGAATTCCCAAGGGGGATTATTTAGTCTTAAGTACGAGTGACAGGAGACGTCAGCGTTTGAGTCCTGCTTGGGCTACACAGGATTCAGCCCTGTTTTGTTTCTGTTTTTGTTTTCAAGTTCATAAACCCATGGTGGAGCCCAGTCTTAGCGGGCGTATCTGTTCTGCTGATAGCTGATACTTCATGGTGTTGGGTATCTTGAGTGCCTTGTCCTCTACCCTCCCCGGACCTATCTTTCCGCCCTGGCCACTGGCCTGACACACAGCAAAGGTGCGCCTCACTCAGCCCTGCCTCCCGTCTTGGGGGTTTGCTGCCGGCCTCCAGAAGCTTCCGCAGCCATTCTTGGACAAGAACAGACCTGGAAGTACAAAGAAGTTAACCGCCCAGGGCAACCCTTGACCAACCTTGGATGGGCGGATGGAGGCTGTCTTTGTGGTGAGAACAGTCCTGTGATACGGGGTACACAGTGTCCCAAAGAGTCCCCAGGAAGGATCAACCCAGTGGCCGGCCCTGGGAACAGCTTCCTGCCTCCCCTTTTTCACTTTTCCCAGCACCAGCCCCCTCCCCCGCTCCCAGCTCTGGTTCCCCAGGGTCACCTCCCAATATCGACTCCCTGTAGCAAGGCTTTTATCAGGCTCTGCCATGACCTTGCTGTGGCCGGAACATACCAGTGCACACTCTTCTGATTATAAATCACAGGAAATGAAGCCAAAACCCCATCAGGAAATACAGAATTGACTCAAGTCATTGAAAAGTTCAGAACAGGAGCTAGCTTAGCTCTGTGGGTCCAGGGCCACATTTTAAAACTCAGGCCCTCTCTCTTTTCTCTCTACTCCTCAGCCTCACTTCGGTGTTGGCTCCATTTTCAAATGAGTTCACTCTTTTACATGCAAAATGCTGGCCTCTGTTCTAGAACTTTCATGCCTACAGTTTTACAGCTAGCTGGAAGCGAGATCTGTGGTACCCATGCTAATCAGAAACCCTGGCTCTAATGGGCCTAAGTTTGGTCATGGGCTGATTCCTGAACAGTCGTGTGGCCACAGTTTGCTGATTGGCTGAAGCCGGTTCTGTTGTTGCTGCCCTTCTTGGAGAGTGTTCAAGCCCAAGCGGACCACATGGACTAGTTGGGAGTGTATTAGTCTGTGTTCTCCAGAGAAACTGAACCAATAGAATGTGGGTGAATAGATCATTGGATAGATCATTGATAGATCGACAGATATCATGAAAACATGGCTTCCATGATTACAGGGGTAAATCCCAAGATCTGCAGTTGGCAAGCGGGAAATGCAAAACCGATGTGTCCCGTCAAGTCTAGAACCTGGAAAGGACGGGTGTCTCAGGTCAGCGGTTGGGCAGGAAGAGTTCACTCCTAGTCTCCTTTTTTGTTCTGTTCGCATCTTCGATCGACTGAATGAGGCCCACCCCTATTAGGAAGGGCTTTACTCAGTCTCCGATACAAATGTTAATCTCATCCAGAAGCACTTTCACTTTCACACTTTCACGTGTGTGTGTGACACGCACACGACAACGTTCGGCCAAATGTGTCTGCAAGTTTCACGTAATACTGAGCATGGGAGGGGGTAAGAGGAAGATCTCCAAACTCAAATCAGCGTTATTGGGACGCCTGGGTGGCTCAGTTGGTTAAGCGGCTGCCTTCGGCTCAGGTCATGATCCCAGCATCCTGGGATCGAGTCCCACATCAGGCTCCTTGCTCGGCAGGGAGCCTGCTTCTCCCTCTGCCTCTGCCTGCCTCTCTGTCTGCCTGTGCCCGCTCCTGTGCTCTCTCTCTATCTGACAAATAAATAAATAAAATCTTAAAAAAAAAATAAAATAAAATCAGCGTTATTGCCAGGAGGGGAACTGGATGTGAAGAAGCAAATGCCGTATCTTTAGAAGGGATCATTCTTCTTGGGCAGACAATCAAAGGTCATCTTTATACATATACATATTTAATACTGGGTTCATTATAAAAACGTATATTTAGGTAAGCTTAAATCAGCAAAATAATTTCTTAAACATATATTTTTTTAAAGATTTTACTTATTTATTTCAGAGAGATAGAAAGTGCAAGAGAGCATGAGAGGGGAGAAGGTCAGAGGGAGAAGCAGACTCCCCGTGGAGCTGGGAGCCCGATGCAGGACTCGATCCCGGGTCGGGATCATGACCTGAGCTGAAGGCAATTGCCCAACCAACTGAGCCACCCAGGCGCCCTCTTAAACATATTTATAGATTATACATGAATGCTACTTTTTTCCCCAGATTTTATTTATTTATTTGTCAGAGAGAGAGAGAGAGAGAGAGAGAGAGTACAAACAGGAGAGCAACAGGCAGGGGGAGAGGCAGGCTCCCTGCTGAGCAAGGAGCCCGAAGTGGGACCCTGTCTCAGGCCCCTGGGGTCATGACTTGAGCTGAAGGCAGCCACTTAACTGACGGAGCCACCCAGGTGCCTGCAAATGCTACTTCTTAGAGCAAACATGCTTTATAAGATTTGTGCTCATTACATTAAATATTGAATTTCTAGGAATTTTTAAAAATTGTTGTTAATGATTTGTTTTTAAATGTTTTTAAAAATGTTGTTAATGATATCTCAGAAGCTTCCTGTTCCTTCTCAGAAACTTAGGACAATAGTGTAGAGGACTATTTAGATTCAAATCCTTTCTTCTGACGATTGAGCTCCTATGATTAGTGGAATGTGAAAATTATCTTGCCTTCTTTATTGAGCAAGTTAATAACGTAGTCTTGTCTTGAAAAAGAAGTGTCCCCAACCATTATTTTTTTAAAGATTTTATTTATTTGAGAGAGAGAGAATGAGAGAGAGAGAGAAAGAAAGAGCGTGAGAAGTGGAGGGTCAGAGGGAGAAGCCGACTCCCTGCTGAACAGGGAGCCTGATGCAGGACTCGATCCTGGGACTCCAGGATCATGACCTGAGTCAAAGGCAGTCACTTAACCAATTGAGCCACCCAGATGCCCCGTCCCAACCATTATTAAAGTAGTATATAATCATTAAAAGAAATTTAAGAAAGTGCAAATAAGATAAATAATTGGATTTCATGTGACAACTGCTAAGAATAATTCTGTAAATTTCCTCCTATATATTCTATCTACCTCTAGATTTTTAGATTCTAGCTAGAATCACAATGTGTTCACTTTATAGCTTGCATCAGGTTTCAGTGTATCTTGCATTATTACATATCAATTACCTTAATATTAATCTCTTTCTGAATACAAATTAATCCATATTCATTTTACAATTTTTAAGCAATACAGAAAATTATAAAGATGGAAAAATGTTACATTCAATTCCTGATATCTACAAAATCACTGTTACATGTTGGCATCTTCATATATTTCATTCTGATACGTTTCTAAGTGTATCTATCTACATCTATATGCATACGATTTTTAGAAACAAAACTGGAAGTGTAATTTTGCATCTGATCTGTTTTTCCACATCTCCCTCTGCTGCTACTTTTCAGAAAGGGCATTGGGACAAGTGCTTATGAAGGGGAGGACTCTATGGGCCACTTAAACTGGTATTTTTTGCCAAATCATTCAGAGTAGTTGGGATGCTTCATTTTTATAAACAGAGGTTTCTTAAGCACTCTTGCATAAATAGTCTGTTTACAGTTTTTAGACCTATTTTCTCAGAATGGGTGGCCAGAAGTAGAGTTATTCTTAAACAATAAAAATATTTATTCATTTCATGTAATTGCCCTCTACACAGTTCTTAGCATTCCTTTCTCTTCTGGTGGCAGTGAATGGGTGCGGGCAGTGACTGCTCCTTCCCCTCTTTGGCCTCAGCACCTGCCAAGGATTTTGCTTGGAGACCACCAAAGCATTAACGATTGACAACCCTGAGTCCCATGACCTCTTTAATCTTGTCCTTTGTTTGTCATCAAAAAACAAGCCAGGTTACTTGGCTCTCCAAGAACCAGGCAGTGGCCCCTTCTCTCTCCCTGGATCCAGTTTCCCATTTGCACGTGGGAGCCCTCCCAGCTCACGAGGATTCTGTGGCCTGTGGCCTGTGGCCATGGTTGTGCTGGTTCAGGGATGTGCTGGCTTCAGCTGACATCTCTTCATGAAGGCCTTTGTCCTCATGGCAACCTAGGGGATGGGGCGCCATTTTGCATTTCCATCTCCTGATCACCTGGCTGAATTTCCAATGACAAAGGAATAACTTTCCCTTAGAAGAAACATCTCTTGGGGTGCCTGGGTGGCTCAGTGGGTTAAAGCCTCTGTCTTCCGCTCAGGTCATGGTCCCAGGGTCCTGGGATCGAGCCCCACATCGGGCTCTCTGCTCAGGGGGGAGCCTGCCTCTCCCCCCTCTCTGCCTGCCTCTCTGCCTACTTGTGATCTCTCTCTGTCAAATAAATAAATAAAATCTTAAAAAAAAAAAGAAGAAGAAACATCTCTTTGGGGTTCTTCATGTCGAGCAGCAGGACTCAGTAGCTAGATAGAGCAGAATTTGAAAAAGGAAGTTGAAATGTGCACAGACCGCTTGTGAGGTGTCCGGGGATCCACAGTGGAGGCAAACAGCTAGGGATGACTTTGAGATGACCTTGTAGGACTGCTCGCTGCTACAATCTCAGCACCACCGGGTCTGAGTCACTGAGGCCCAGGGCTCTCTTCCTGTTGCTTCAGCACAAGGGAACCTCCTCTGCCAGGCTGCGCTCACCTTCAGGATAGAGTCCCCAGTCCCCCAGCCCCACCCCCACCCCCAAGCTCCGGGCACCTCCCTCCACTGTTCTCTTCCCATTGGTCACCAGTCCGCCACTGGGGAATGTGATTGGCCGGACCCAGATCCACAGGCCTGCATCTGAGCCTCAAGGATGCTAGGAAATTAAGTTCTGACTTCCAGGATGGAGGGTTGACACTTAGGACCTGGAAATGTCCCTAAATAGAAAAGTATCCAAAAGATAGTAGACGCCCATTCCACCACAAAACAGATCCTTGCAAGAGCAGCATCTATGCGACGAGGCTGCCGGGCTCAGTGCTAGGTATAAATGAGGTTCTGGTTGAATGAATCACACCAGGGAACTTATATTTTAATTTGAAGATATGTTGCGGCTGTTACTTATAGCAAGTTCTGGCTCGTTTCTCAATATCAAAACTGCTGTAGCATGCACCCTTGAAGTCAACGGGCTGGTTAATAGCCTGTTTTATAAAGGCCTAAACCCAGTGCATACGTTCGAGGGCTCCGGGAAATGCTTTGCTTTTTGCCAGGTAAAAATTAAGGTAAGAATTCCTACTAGTGAGAGATGATTGTATTTTGTCCCAAAGAGAGGTTTCCTTGATTTTGCATAATCTTTTTTTGCAGAGTGTAGACAAGAGTGCGGACAGTTCCTCAAGGGTTGCAAAGAGGGAAGAGAAGACGTCGGATCCTGGGGCCACAGCGCCACCTGGTGGAGAAGGGAAGGCTTGCTCCGGCCATAAGTCCACCCGATCGCCCTGTGAGACCTTAGTGCTAGATCTAGCGTGCACGCGCACACACACGCACGTGCACACACACACACACACAGTGAATGGAAATACACTACAGACTCCTGTACGGTGTTGCTGAGTGAATTTACCAACAGCTCTACTGTTTTGTATATTACAGTATTAATCTCTAATTACACACTCATTCATTCACACTTATATTCATTAGTATCTGTCAATCTCCTACTTCCCCTCTTGCTGCTGTGATTACAGAGATGAAGAAACATATTTCAAAAGAAAATGTGCTAGAGAGGTTTATAACGGGGTGTGTGTGTGCTGCTTTTTCTGGGTGGTGGATGTGTTGAAGAAAGATTTCTTGATGGAGGGACACAGAGGCTGAGTGTTGAGGATGGGCAGAATTTAGCCAGGTGAATAACAGGAGAAGGGCATCTTGAATAGCAAGATAGGCAGGTGCAAAGGCCCCGAGGCAGAAAGGAGCACATATCATTCACAAATGGACACCTAAGAAGATGGAGCATATTAAGGGGTAGGATATGAAATAATGTCAGAGATGGAGGCGAGGCCTTAGTAAGAAATCTAAATTATACCTTAAGTGTAACAGAAAGACACAGAAGAACTTCAAAGGCAGGCATGACAAAACCATTTATAAAATTGGTGAGCCATATATAAACTCACACTACTTTACATTACCCATCACAGTAAGAATATTCAAAAAAAAGTTCAAGAAAGAGATGGTAAGGCATATACAGTGGAGGATTTTAAAAGTACCAAATTATGGGGCAAGTGCAGAATTTAGAGATGGAACAGGTTAATGAGAACCAAGGAAGTCTTTAGAGCATGGAGCAAATCTTGAGTTAGATTTAAAGGCAGCACTGGACGTCAAGAGTTATTCATGAAGGGACATAGAGGAAATTCTGGGGACCATGGCACAAGGGTAAGATGGAGGCAACAAGAGGAGAAAGTAATCAGACAGCTTGGGGATGAAATTTTTCATTAAGAGATAGAGTCCCTAATATGTATCAGCGTTTGATTTCAGTAAACCTTGGGATTTTTTTTTTCTGCTTTCATTTAGGAGAAAAATTCGGTAGTAAGAACGTTCTATAATATGTACATACGGGGAAGTTTACTGGAGGCCACAGATGAGTGGTGGCCTGTGCTCTCCATCTGTCTGGCAAATGTGAAGTTTTGAGGGAATATTTCAACAACAAGAGACTTCAGATTTTTTAAAAATCCAGATTTCTGGCTTTTTGTAAAAAGGGGAAGTGGGCCTTGGGTCTCTATTCCCTCCTGTCCACAGTTGGTTGGAGGTGAGGAGCTGTGTCAGCTGGTCCCAACTTCATCTCTTGCCCTTCTCCTCTCTCTCTTTCCTGTCCAAATCTTTTCTTCTGTTTCTTTAAATATACCATGGTTAACGACCTTTATTCCATATTGAAGGTTCTCTTCATCCCCCCCCCCCCCCCCCCCCCGGCTCTGGGAGGAAGGTCAAGCAGATGAGTGGCCAGAGACAGACATGTAAGGAAGGCCCTCAGGTGCAGCACCTGGTCCTGCTCCCTTTTTGCCTGTTACCTTCCCCCTTGGATCAAATCTCAGCTGAAACAATTTCTCAAGGCCCATCCCAGAGGTGAGATTTAATTTACTTAAGATCTCCTCCCACAGCAAGTGAGACTGGTTTTCACTTGAAGACAGATATTTTTTAAATGTCCTTTAAAATATATTTATTCTAAATGTTAAAAGTAGATTACATTTTAAAAATTAAGAAAATAATAGTCCTGTACCTATTTTGGCAAAATAGTACACACATTGCCTTGAACCGCTGCGCTAACACGGCCCTTGGGCGCCCCCTGCAGGCCGGGAACAAATTACCACGTGACAATAGGGTTGGCTCCTTGTTGCCCTTTATTCCTCGTGGCCAACCATCCCATTAAGGTTTCCAGTTTAAGTCTCAGAACCAGGACCCTGGAGCAGAGCGTGCGGATTTTGGAGGGCACTCAGGCACGTATTGCTATGAAATGAACCCATCAATGCTTTGTTGCTTTGTGACAGAATTCTTCTTTTTCTCTTCTTTCTTCCTTCCTTCCTTTCTTTTTTTTTTTTTTTTTTTTTTTTTTTTTTTTTTTTTTTTT
>RCUC01161116.1:0-19330 GCA_003697995.1 Taxidea taxus jeffersonii | reverse complement strand
CATCACACTTAGAATCAAAAAATTATTTTCCATCTGGAGCCATAACATATATATTAATTTTGTAATTTTGGTACATCTATTTGGCTCCCTGGTTTTACTTCACTTGTGTCTTAAAAGCACATCATAAGAAAACCACCTCCCCTGGAAGACAGAGGTTCTAATTATTTATATGTATGAATGTGAAGACAGTATTTGGGGATGACAAACTATTATATATTTCCTAGTTATTGGAGTTAATGTTTTCTAGCTTTAGTTCCTAACAAATTGTCATTTGTAGATATTTCAACCTCTTTCTGTAAGTCACAGTAGAAATGTTAGCTTTAGGTGTATAAAATATTGGTAAAAGCTGAGTAATATTAAAATATTTTCTTTTTCCTTATTCCCTTATGAATCCTCCTACCCACTTCTATGCACTCTCCAATATTACACATATGGCTCATTGTGGGCAATGAAATGTCCATCATTTGGACAAAATTTAGAGAAAATTTCTTGTCATCAAACACTCCAAATTCTTCACACATATATTAGAGCAGCCATACAGTTTTTATACTAAACAATAGAAGAATGCAATTTTTTTTTAAATTTAAAAAGATAGACTATGAACATTATGGCTATTATGAAATAGCAAACATATTTTCACTCTCCATGTAATGCTATTTAAATCTGTTACTTAAGGCTCACCTAAGATTCATTTCATTCATAACATTTAAAATGTTATATATATTGTTGAGCAGTTAAAATATATGTATAATTCTAACTATGGAATTTTTGTTTTGTCGTTCCTTTACTACTCTCATTTGTCTTCTGTGTGGTCTCAATATTTGCATAATCCTTGAATTTTCACCTAATAAAACGCAATGTTTTCTGAGAGATAAATCTAAATTAAATGAATAAAATATATTCCATGAACTAATCCCTGGAAACAGCTATCATATCTGGTTCTGGGCTATAAGAAGATTCAGAAAAATAAAGTCATCATTAGAAATAACTAATTAATTTCTCACTTCCACATCAATTTAAAATAGTGAATATAAAACGTCTGATATAGTATGAAATTATATTTTATTGGATTAATTTTATATAGATAGAAAATACATGCAGGGCAATGGCTTAACATTTAAAATGTAATTTGAGTTTCTTTCCCTCATTAAAAAATCTAGAATTGGAATTATATGAGATATTATACTCTATTATGAGTAATCTTCATGTCTAATTTAAGAAAAGTTTTTAAAAGCTCTGTCTTATCTCATAAACTAAATAAATGTGGCCAAAGCAAAGCAAAGTGGAGAGAAAGAAAGAGTTAATTATCAGCTTGGAAATTTATCTTGCAAATACTAATGAAATTGAACAGCAAAAATCAATGAGCACACATAGGGCCTATCAATGATAATATGTGAGACAAACATCAGAGAGTAAATATTTAGATATGTAATGTTCATAAATAACAAAAATACTACACAAAATATTTTAAGATAGAATTATAATAAATAAATTAATTAAATAACCAAAATAAAGTAACACAAATTAATTAATGCTAAAATATATTTTAATTAAGATATTGAAGTTTAAGAAAAAAGAAAAAAATCTATAATCATCCAAAAAAAAGATTCATATTAGCTAAAAGAGGAGCCTGGGTGGCTCAGTGGGTTGAGCCTCTGCCTTCAGCTCAGGTCATGATCTTGGGGTCCTGGGATCTGGCCCCACATCAGGCTCTCTGCTCAGCAGGGAACCTGCTTCTCCCCCTCCTCTCTCTCTGCCTGCCTCTCTGACAACTTCTGATTTCTCTCTCTGTCAAATAAATAAATAAAATCTTAAAAAAAAAAAAAAACAGATTAGCTAAAAGAAAAAAGAAACAATAGTTTCCCTTGAACAATAGACCTCTCTTGTTGAACATCCAAGGCAAAAATCACCAAAGGATCACAGATTCTAAATGCAGATGGTAAAAAAAAAACAAACCTGTAATCCAAGTTTTGGTTATGTTTCAATGATGTTGTGCAAGAGCAACAGAAACATCTCAGATGTGCTTAGCTTAGCTAACAAACACATAAGAAAAAAACCCCAATTATGACTCCTTAAGGTCTAAAGGATCACAGTGGAATACAATTAAATATAATGTTGGCAAGTGAAACAACAAGTAAAAGTAGAGCAGGAAAATATACTAAAAGTAGAGAATAGAGAAATTTAGTGGTATCATTTAAAGTTGAATGCAGAGAAAGCAGTGTTCATTAACATTACAAACACCTAATATATTAAAAAACCAGTGGATATTCAGTGATGGAAGGAACATGCATAAGTACATGTTTTCCTTAGTGAAATAATGTAGCATACATAAAAATTAGGGAAAATGGCAATATAAATTGGCATAAAATAGTAAAGAAAGAGATTTACATCTTTTTGCTAAGTTAATAAAATTGACAAGAAAATTTAAAGATACCAGAATATCATCTATCTATCCATATTTTCACTGGCAAAAATTTGTAAGAAGATATTAATTATAACTTTTGGTTTGGGGTATCAATGGCAAGCCTAAACCTGAGAAATAGTTGCATTCTCCTACAATTTAATATGAAAACCATGTACCTGGCCTAAATAACACAGGAAAAAATTTGCAGTGTCCATTTAAACTATGATAAGCTACTATGAGACAGGTTTTGACACTCTTAACTCATTACTCACATAGACAATTTTAATTAGGAAAGACTAGAGCTTTGACTTGGGGTTACTGAAGAAACTGGGAGGGCTGCAGAATAAAAATTTCTTTGCAGGGTATTAGCAGATACCAGGGAGGTTGGATCCTTGGAAAGACAGAGGCTGCTTCTTGCGTCCTTTAACTGCAGTGACTTTGACACTAAGAGAAGCACATAGGCTATGTGGCACAAGTCTTTTTGGCATTTAGGGATTGCTCTTAATTTACAAACAAATGATTAAAATCAAGATGCTGGCTGCCAGAAAGGGTAAGGGAACTACCTTGAGAGCTGCCTACATGTTTCAAGTTTGGTCAAGAGAAGACACTTGCACTCTTCTGTGAACTTGATTTAGTCACTGAAGAAGGGATCTGGATGTGAGTTATTTCACAAGGATCCACCCTCAGAAGAAATGTATTAAGAGGAGTAGAATACTCCTCTAAACTAGAATACAGAGACAAGGAGGAGGCATTGCTCACATCAGGGAACTATAGTCCAGAGTGCCCAGAAAAGAGATGTATGAGGAACCCAATAAAGTAGAAAAAGCACTGTCTTTGGTGCCCATGATCTGCTGGATTATATCTCATCTGATTGTAAAAACCCTTTCTCATTATGCCTAACCCCAGGGAGCTACAAACAACAGCTTGCAAGAGGGAAGGAAGAAAAGAGGGCAAAAGAGGCCAGTCATCCCTTCTTCTGCATTCACCACCTTCCAGCCTAAAGTAGCATCAACTTAGTTGAGGAATGAGAGTAAAGGATTTTGAGAGTAAGCTGGGTTTGTTTATTACCTGAGACTTATTGCATAAGCCCAAGATTTCATCCAGGCCTTTAAAAAAAAAAAAAAAAAAAAAAAAAGGGCAAGTCAAAGATGCAAGTTAAAAGGATCAGCTATAAAACTGAAAACTTAATAAATTTGCTTTAACTTGTATTTTATCAAGACCAGTTCATTCAATGCACTAAAAATAAATAAATAGACAGATAAATAATAAATAAATAATAAATAAATAAATAAAGTAAATATTAGGAAAGCAAATAAAACCTTTCAGTATTTTTCCAGGAATAAACAAAGCTTAGAAAGAAGAATTAAAATGATTCTTTTTACTCATTTCCATAGTGTTTAGGAATAGAAGGCCTATGACCCCTATGTTAATTAATATAGCATTAATACCTATTAATAAATCAATTAACATTAATATTAACATTAGTATCTGTTAATAATTATCATTAATATCTGTGAATAAATGAACTGTGTCAAAGCAAAAAAGGGAAGCAAGAAAGACTTTAAGAGTACTATGATAGGGCAGAGAATCCAGAACACAAGATGAGTTCAACTCTAATGAAACAAAGTGCTGGAATATTTCTAATAGCTGCAGCAGGGGAATGATAAGCCACCTGTGTTTATCAATTGGACTTTCCCAAACACAAAGGAATAGCCTATCTTATCATTTCTTCACAACTGGACGTCATTTGTAGCAAGGTATCAATGAAGTTAGGATCCTACCCTCCCATACAGACCTTGAAGTAGGGGCATTATCTTCTTTGATTATTACATTTCAAAAAGATGGCTCTTAGGAGTTGAGAAAGGCAATCCTGGATTATAAAACTGGAAGGAGAATTTTAAATCATCTATATTTCAGAGGGGCAGAGAAAAAAATTATAATTACTTTTTTTTTTTATTTAAGTAAATACCTAGGGTCACCTGGGTGGCTCAGTTGGTTAAGCACCTGCCTTTGGCTCGGGTCATGATCCCAGGGTCCTGGGATGAAGCCCTGCATCAGGCTCCTCGCTCACTGGGAAGCCTGCTTCTTCCTCTCCCTCTGCTGCTCCCCCAGCTTGTGCTCACTTGCTCTCCCTCCCCCTGTGAAATAAGTAAATAAAATCTTTTTTTTTAAAGATTTTATTTATTTATTTGACAGAGAGGGCACAAGTAGGCAGAGAGGCAGGCAGAGAGAGAGGAGGAAGCAGGCTCCCCGCTGAGCAGAGAGCCCCACACGGGGCTCAATCCCAGGACCCTGAGATCATGACCCGAGGCGAAGGCAGAGGCTCAGCCTACTGAGCCACCCAAGTGCCCCAATAAAATCTTTTTTAAAATCGTAAATGCTTTAAAAAAGGGGAAGGATTTGTATATTAATGCATAAACTGCCTTTTAGGATGAGATGGATTAACATCTTTCTACAAGTGAATCTTAATATTCAAATTTTACTTTGTTACTTTTCATTTAGCTTTTACTTACCTTAGAGAGAAAAGGAGCAGACCGAATGAATCCAATATTAAAAAACTCAAAGAGTTAAAAAAAATTGTTCCTAAATACAATATTTTAGTAGCAAAGATACAGGTCTCTATAATTTCTACTGAGATTCAAATAAGTGACCTGGGAGATCAAGTGCCAGAAACAACTAAACCTTAAGACAAAAATATAAATGACTAAAAATGAAGGATAATTATTCCACTTTTTCTGTGAAGAGATTTGTGATTTGCCAGTTTTTAAATTCTATCCTTTCTCCAGCACTCTTAATTAGACATACCCATAAGCAATATTCCAACCATTTAGCTTCATAAGATACATTATACTCCCTTCATGACTATTCAATTCCTTCTCTATGTGTCTCTTTATGGGTTAAAACATTTTGTAAACATTTGTATTTTTTAATCTTCCTTTTCCCCAATTGATTTTTCCCCCTTTTCCTATCTCCAATAAGTCTGTATCATTGCAAAAGCAAACAATCAAACAGAAATGAAAACAAAAATAACTTTTTGCATGTTTAAGGATATGGGATTTAATTCAGGCAAGTAGTTTTAAGGAAAAGGGTTGGATAGACATGAAATTCAAGAGACTATACATGACACTCTTGCCTTGGGCACCTGACTTAGGTGATATGATCTTTAGGTCTGGCTGTAGTTGCCACTGAAAAGTTATCCCAATAGTCAAGTTTCCCCAACATTTTGCAAGAACAGAGATAGGCAAAGCAGCACAAAGCAAAGCCTGTTGCACAAATTTGGCAAGTAAATGCATTTAATGGAAACTTATTTACATCTAAATACGTTGTAAAGGAGGATGAGACATTTGGATTTACATATTCAACCTCTGCTCTTCATGATAGCTCACTGGAAAGAAGTAGAAATGGATGCCAAATGTCAACTGATTATAAGCAATACAGTATAACCACTGTCTACTCAACATTTAAATATACCCATCTACTTATCCTTAAATTTTAACACAATAAAAACAGTAACAATGCATCTTTTGCTAAAGAAAAAAAAAATTGCTCAATCTCTCCCCAAAATAAATGAGAAAAATTGTATCATTCTTCATAGTTCTTTCTGCATATGAGAGTTATTCTACCTCTGGTTAACTACAATCTCCCCCTACGTATTCTATAACTTAAAGGATAAATTATGTAATTAGTCACCAATAACAATCTTTATATAAAATAACTGGAAAGAGGAATAACAAGAAAAAAAAATGCTTTATATACAAAACATACACAGAGACCCAGCAAGGTAAAAAAAATATGGATAACTATTATATTCTCTATTTTTGTACTTTGTCATAATCTTATTTATAATGGTATTTTACTGCTTATTTCATATGCCCTAAATTCCAAAATAGCTCTTTCAATCAGTGATCTTTATTTGATGGAGCAACTCAAACTATTATATATGAAATTCTGAGTGTTTAAGGGATAGCTTAGGTGAACTACTATAATTAATTTACTAATTTTTACCACTGGGTGTGACAGTACTTAGAGTTATCTCAAATGGTTCTCTAGATTCCAGATAGATTCTTAGTGCCCAATCCCACCTGCCTTGATAATAATTATCCCAGAAAATGCAGTAACCTTCGTTGTTCTCTACTTGTTGATTGACATGAGGAATTTATATTTTGGGGGAGAGGACCTCAATATCTAGTTCTCTTGGAATCATTGTTGTGTCTTCTAATGGAAGCAATTCCTCAGTGTAAAGGCCTCTGGATGAACAAAGTCTACAAATTCAGGAGAAGAAAATGTAGAAATGCGTCATTAGATATAATGGTGAAAGGAGCCATTTCTACTTTCATTGCTTGGCTCTCAGGTCCATACACACTGGCCATGGGATAAGTAACTCCCTATATAGTTTTCTAGTCTAGACTATAAACTACAGAGGTGCCTTGGTGGCTCAGTCATTAAGCATCTGCCTTCAGTTCAGGTCATGATCCCAAAGTCCTGGGATCAAGCCCTTGGTAGGGCTCTCTGCTCAGCAGGAAGCCTGTTTCTTTCTCTCTCACTCCCCCTGCTTGTATTCCCTCTCTTGCTATCTTTCTATCTGTCAAATAAATAAATAATTTTTTTTAAAAAGAATATAAATTATTACTTTTAAAAGAGTACTCAAACTTTATGGTATATGGCCCTGTCTGGTATTTTATGGAGTCTTTGAAAAACACATACCAATATTCTTAATAAGCCAGTTGCCTCTTAGTAAATTAATTATATCAATAATATAGGAGAGGAAAAAATTATCGCATCCTATTAGTAGATGCTGCAAGAGCATTTGATAAAATTCAACAGAACAGCCTAATATAAACCCTTACCTATCACTGGACCAGAAAGCAGGTATAAGACTGGTATTAACAACCAAAAGAAAGCCTATGTAAAAGCGGAAATATATCTGGAAAAAAAAAAGGTGATACAATGAATTGTTTGTTTAAAACAATTATCTAGACAAGGATGCCTAATATCACATTTAGAATTTAACATTTCCTTGGAGAATTTGGCAAATACAAGGTGAAAACAAAGTGACAGAATCCCAACAGAATCTTGAGGTTTTCATGGAATTAAATAAAATGATCTTAAAAATTGTTCTAGTTTTATTCACTTGTATAAAAACCTGAGAGAAAGATTTGAGTGCTAGTACTTTATTTGGGAGATGATTTTAGCAAGCAAGAGTGAAGGAAGAGGGATAATGAAGAAAGGGTGAATAAAGTATTCAAGAAGATACATGTGTATTATTTCTGTTTGTGTGTAGGGGGGGGGTCCATTCACTTGGCTGAATGGAAAGGTATAGACAACTCTGCATCTGATTGCTAGAAGGCTGGAGTGTTTCTCCCCCATCTTTATCCCCATGTTCTTTGAGGATGAATCCGGGGCACTAATTCAGGACTGTGTAAAACCTGGGCTATACATATTGCAAAAGTTTGGGAGTTGAGAATGGAAAAACCTTAGATTCATAAATGATAGCAGACCATTTATTCAACATTGTATTCAACAGAAAAAAAAATGAAATTCCAGGTTTCATCATAGTTCAAACTAACATCCAGATGAGGAAAAATTTAAATGTATTTTTTTAAAAACATGAAAATGTCACAAGGAAATCTAAGACACTATATGAATTATTTCAATATAGAAATTCATTTCTAAGAATAAAATCAAGAAACTATTAAAAATAGATATTTGATGAGAATAGATATAAATACTGTCAATAAAAACAGAATAAAAATATTATTGCAGCAAATAAAATTTCTATCCAAAGTTCTTATTAGAAATTAATAAGAGAAATTAATAATGAATATAATAAATGGCAGACATGAATTGATATTATAAAAAGGAAAATATTTAAAAATTGATAAAAATTAATAGATGCTTGATTTAAAGAGTAATCAAAAGTGTATTATAGGGACGCCTGGGTGGCTCAGTAGGTTAAGCCGCTGCCTTCGGCTCGGGTCATGATCCCAGGGTCCTGGGATCGAGTCCCACATCGGGCTCTCTGCTCGGCAGGGAGCCTGCTTCTCCCCTCCCCTCTCTGCCTGCCTCTCTGCCTACTTGTGTGATCTCTGTCTGTCAAATAAATAAATAAATAAATCTTTAAAAAAAAAAAAGTGTATTATAGTTGCATTGCAATATCTTAAACATTGAAATATACTTCAAAAGTAGAGATCATTCAACTATCCTACTTTGTAAACTTATCAATTACAAAGTACTTAAATAAATTCATATTTATTGTTGCATTGTTCCAAGAAATAGAAACAAAATGAAGAACAATAAAGAAATAAAGTTGGAAAAACAGAAAGACTTTACTTAACTAAATTAGGAAAGCAATTAAAACCAGTAAACTATTTTAATTTTTTACAAAATTTATGATGGCAATTATGTAGATAGTTTTGAGGGAAAAACACATTTGCTAATTATCATAGCTCATTTGTGTGCAGAGTTGCAAGACTGTGTTGATATGATTGAAGTAGGTACAGATGGATATGTACCCATAAAGAAAAATAGGATATATCATATGATTTCAGTTAACTAAAGAGCAAGTTTGGAATGTAATTGTATATGTAGGAATAATATGCTATATTAAATTTTTCTTGCTATTATATTAAATTTTTCAAGATATATAGATCATACATATTTTAGAACACATATACTGAAATATCTTCTAATAACTGCTATTATTATTTCTAGTTTCCTGATTATATAAGCAAATATATTATTAAAGTTAAATGACAATGGCTTTTTAAAAAGTAATTCTAAGTTTACACTCCTTAGAATAACTGAGAGAATCTGAACCAAAAAGACTGTCAACAGCGACAGTCTTTCAGTAATAAAGAGGAAAATCAATGAAACAGAGTAGAAAGCACAAAAGGAAGTCATTGTCATATACAATGTAATGTGTAATAAAGGTAGCAGTTCAAGTTCTTTGAGAAAAGATGAAATACTATAGGTAATAGGGACTTTTTGTTCAATTGAGACTTGGTTGTTTGAAGCATAAAGCTCAGCTTTTCTCATTACACTACAGGAAGGAAGGGAGGGGAGGGAGAAGAGCTGTAATATTTAAATATAAAAATGAAAGAGTAGAAGTATTTAAGTTAATTCTATGTAATAATGGGAAGGCCATTTTATTATGATATAAAAATCAATAAACTGCAAAGGAATTATTAATAAACAACTACTAAAATGTAAACATAAAATATATAAAGTTAAAGAAAGTTTTAACAAAAGACAATCTGGACAGATAAAAGTTACAGTTCCTTCTGGACTTTGTAATTTCTTTTTTTTTTTTTTTAATTTTCTTAATTATGTTTTATAGATTCTGTTTCTATAGTATATCGGTTAAAAAGCAGAATATTAGTTTCCAAGGGTATCTGTAACAATATCCTAAAACTAGATAGTTTAACATAATGGAAATCTATTCTCTCACAGTTCTGGGGGCCAGAAAATTGAAATCAAGGTGTTCTCTCTGAGAGAGACTCTGTTGCGTGGATTTCTCCTAGCTTCTGGTAGTTGCTGGCAACAGTTGACATTACTTGGCTTAAAGATACCTCACACCAATCTCTGTTTGTCTTCATATGTGTGTCTATATCTCTGTGTCTCCTCTTTACAAGGATACTAATGATTGGATTTAGGGCCCACACTAATCCAGCATGGCCTCCTCTTCATTTGATTACTTCTGCAAATGCCCTATTTCCAAATCATTCTCATAAGTTCAGGGATTAGTACTTCAATATATCATTTTAAAGGACACAATTCAACACACAACATAATATAAATAGCTTTTTTGTTTTTTGTTTTGTTTTGTTTGTTTTTTCACAAAAAGCAATGTTAACCTTCTGTTTGTGTCATCATCACACTCAGAGTTTATGGAACACATAATTAACAAAAATAAAATAAAATAAATTAATTAATTAATTAAAAATAAATAAATAAAAATAAATATCAATTAATAAAATCAATACTAATAAAAATAAATTAATTAATAAAAATAAAATCAATAAAACAATTAATTAAATATTGATAAAAATTAATAATTAATGAAGATAAATTAATTAATAAAATAATTAATAAAAATAAATCAATAAAATAAAATTGGTGAATATAAATATTGATATATTTATATTTTAAAATTAATTAATTGATTGATTGATTAATTAATGGATTGATAAAATTAAAATTAATTAATAAAAATAAATATTGATATATTAACCTATCAGGGCACATTTTGAAAGGATTCATCTTGACTTTTGTCCCTTGGTTTTATTATTAGTTGCAGTTAATATCTTAGGTACATTGAGAAGGTAAATTACATCATATATCCACATAACGGTTGTGTACTGTGTGCACACATGTCCGTATGCAAGAAAAGAGAATATATAAAATACACAGCATGTGTCTAAAAATTGCTTGGAGGGTGGGAGGAAACTTTAGGAGTTGATGGGTATGTTTATGGCATAGATTGTGGTGATGGTCCTGCAGATGTAACTGCTCTAACCTCACCAAGTTGTACATATTAAATATGTACAGCTTTTTGTATGTTAATTATATCTCAATAAAGAGGTTTTAAAAAATTGCTTTGAGCTATTTATTCATTTTTGCTTGTGGTGTTTTCCTTCAAAAATAATCTAAAGTTTCTGAAAACAAACAAACCCACACAAACCTTACATTGTTTAATATTCAATAATGCTCTTAATGCCCCCATCTTACAGAGTGCACTTCCTTTCACACGTTGTCTGTTTCTAAGTGGTATATGGTTCATTTATACTGGGTACAACTTAAGATGTTTTTCTATATCACAATAAATAAAGGTCAATACACTTTGTAAGAGACGATATAAATACTTTCAAACTTTTCAAACTTGAGTTACTAATTCCATATTTTAGAGAGTTCTCTCACTGATATCTACCATAACAGAACCATGAATATTAGAATACAGTATTCACAGATATGCTGTTTTTAAATGCTTTAAATGTTTTCACACATACACATGTGTGAAAATTCTTAATAAGAAAACTTAATAAGAAAATTCTTAACAAGAATAATGGAAGATGATGATTGTTTGTTTTTAACTATTCCTAAGTGAATTTTCTAGAATAATGAAGGAGAATAGTTATTAGCAGTATTGTTTTTTACTAAGACTTTAAACATTACATACCAAACTGTGGACTCGAAGATGCATCCAAAAATCCTCGTCGAGGAAGAGCTGCCCAGAAAATCTACAAGGGACAGAGGGACTACATCTGAGTGTTCTGGGTGCCTGAAAACAGCGGGGAGGTTGAAACCCCTGTCAATCACCCAGAAGTCTGTGTTTGATCTGAATAGAGAGCTCTTCTCACTGAGAGATTGAGTCCCTTTGTCCCTCACAGGCATGCTTTTATCGCCAAACCTCATGACAGAGAAAAAAAAAGTACATGGAGGCCCCTGGTTGGAATTTGGTTTTTAGAGCAGCTGTGCACAGATTTAAAAATCACTCTTTGATTTTTCAATTTATTCTCTTCTAAGGCTGATAATGCTTGAGGGTTGTGCTGAAGAGAGATTAGAGACAGGTAATAATAGAAGCAACAGAAGAAGCGACACTTGTTTTTTGCTATGGTCAATATGAAAAATTATCCTACTTTGATGAATGGAAACCTGGTGTGCTGAGAAACACAGAAATATGGAAAAATGTAACTTACACAGCCCTTTTATATTCAAAGGCAAATTCAAGTTATGTTTAGAACTGGGATTTCTCCAGATGCAAATGAATGACAAACCCTGTGTATCCCCAAAGAAACACTTTCTAAAGATGAAAAAAAAAAAAAAAAAAGGAATGAGGCCTATATCTTTATTTCTCTTTTTTTTTTTTTTGCTGTATAGCAAAACTTTTGAAGCTGATTATTTTATGTACCATAATAGCTAGAAGAGCATTTCCTAAACTGTACTCTGAGAAACTCTTGTTTTCTGAGAAACAGTACAGGGAGCCTCTAGTTACAAAGTTCCCGATTAAAAACAAATGTTAGTAACTTATTTTCCTAATAATTTTTCATATGTGATTACTTATATGCTTGTCCCTTAATTGTCTAATAAATAGCCCAGAGCATAAAGGAGAGATGGAGAAACAGGCTGCTTATTTGAGGTCAGATATTATGATAGACAAACTAACACATAAAGTGCATTCACTACATGCTAGCCCCTGATCAGAAGTTTTTGCGTGTATTAATTCCTCTGATCTTAAGGTAGGTGTTAAATTAATTAAACATGGAAGCCATTAGACTGATTTGGATCTCATGCTATAGCAGCCTATGCAAGCAAATCAAAATCCAAGCATGTAAGTGCCTCTGGGTTATGAATTGAAAGCTAAGGACAATCAATCACAAACAGCTAACTAGGCTTTAAGCTACAGCCACTCAGATGATTTCCTTGCTTTGTTTTTACCTTTACTCCACAAAAGTCTTTCTCCATCTCCTTGCAGTGGACCACTCCTAACTACTTCTGGTTTGGTACTACTTGATTCCAATTCATTTTTGTTCAAATAAGCTCTTAAAATTTTTAATAAGCCTCAGTTTATCTTTTAACATAGCTAATGTAACTATCAATTTTTTTTTAAAAAATGAAGCAATCCACCTCTGAGTGAAAAGACTGAAATTTAGATAAATGAATCTGATTAGAGGCTGAAAGTAAGCCCCTACAATTATAGTCACCTGATTTGTAATGAAGGTACGAAGTTGGCTAGATTCAATAAGAAAAGTGTATTCTTTTCAACAAAAGGTATAGAAACAATTGAACCTCTAATGGCAAAACTTGGACCTTGATTCAGAAGTTAATACAACTTCTAGAATGGGACATAAGAGAAAATATGAATGCCTTTAGATTCAGCAAAGACTATATCACCAAAACCATGATGCAGGAAAGGAAAAAAATGATAATTTAAACCTTATCAAAATTAAGAAAAAACTTATGCATTGCCACACTGTTAAGTGACTGAATAGATAAGGTGGAAACTGAGAGAAAATATATATAAATCACATTTATGACAAAGGATATAAGTACAGAGTATATAAATAACTGTTAAAATAAAAAATAAGGTGGTATAAACTGATAAATTACAAAATATGAGGAGACATTTTGAGATAGAGCATACATTTTATGGGTGTCAAATAAACATATGAAAACACACTCAACATCATCAATTATTAGGGAAATATAAGTTAAAATAAAAATTGAAATTGAAATAAAAATTGAAATAAAAAAACCCACTATCTACTCATTGGAATAATTAAAAAAATAAAAACAATAAAAATGATGATACGAAGTGTTGAAAAGGTGGTAGAGAAACAAACTCATACATGGTTGGTGAGAATGTCCAAGGTCACAGGCAATTTGAAATAGAGTGTGGCAGTTTCTTGATTTATTTATTTATTTGAAAGAGAGAAAAATAGAGAGAGTGTGTAGGGGAAGGGACAGAGGGAGAGAATATCCAAGCTGACTCCTGCTGAGCACGGAGCCCAGCACAGAGCTGGATCTCATAAACCATGAGATCATGACCTAAGCCCAAACCAAGAGACATATGCTAAACCAACTGAGCCACCCAGGTATTCCTCCTGATATTTTTTTTTTAATTTTTTCTCAAATATTTTAAAAATGGAATTATACTTTGAAATATATTTTTTTCACAATGTAATTTATATAAGACTTGTTTTCACTAAGAAAGATAACCTAATGATGCTTCATTTCACAAGCTCTTCTTATGGGTATATAATGTCATCTTAAATGTCTCCTTTGATTAGTTAATTTTAAGAAAAGCTAGCAAGGAATAATAACAAGAGAAAGAAATATAATTTGATTTATGGACAAGAGGAAATAGTCTTCTATATATGGAAAGACAAATGCAAAAATAGCAATGATGTTTATAATTGTAGCCATAGATTTATGCTAAAATCACTGAGAGACATATTCAGAAGTTTCCTTCCCTTGGACAATTTTCCACTTTCCAACCAGTATTTCTTGCAGTTCTCAAATGCTTCTGGGAGTATCTAAGGCACTCTGAGCTCAAGTTGAGGTAGCAAAACTCAAAGGACTCCATTTTAGAACATAACCATCACTGCTGTTTTTCTGCTCGAGCTCTATATATTTAACCATGTTCAATAAAGTGCCTCTGAATGAGCCAAAGAAGCTATGTTCCCACTTCAAGGGGGAAACAGGAGGCTAATTATTCTGAGTTGAATCCTAGGCCCCAAACACCTCAAAATATCTAAGAAAAGCTGGATCCTAAACATATTCCAGGATATTAGCTTCACACAAACTTTGGTTGACACTACCATTAACATTCAATATTCATGGAATAACACCTATTGTTCACTTGACACTTGCCTTTGCTCAGAGCCTACCCCAAATTCCTGAAGGAACACATCCGTGAACCCTTTTCCAATACAAACCTCTAACCCCAAGCAACAAACAGACTCATTCTCCTTTTCTTTCAAAATCTCCAAGACACTCTATCTACTATTTTTACCTGTCACTTACGTTACTCAACGAACTTTGGGTACACTTTTGCTGGCTTACATTTGATTTCTATTCTGCAGAATGCCAAGGGTCCTCTTGGCTGGACTTGTGGGTACCACCGCTTGGTCCTCAGACCCAGCCTGCCTGCATCAAAGTTACTACTGTTACTACTACACATCTATCTTTTCAAATATGAATCTAGGCAAAAATTCTGAGATGTTAATGCAGGTGATTATAGTAAATAAAGAAGACAATAGTTCTCCGCTAGAAAAAGGTCAGAAACTGAAATTTTAAAACAGGTATCTTCTAATATATTACTTTTAAAGCCTCCTCCTTTCTTTATTCATCCATGTTTTGATTTCTGCTCTCTGCTGTGAATGTAAAAAAGCTATTTTTTTTTCTTCATGAAGACAGCAGGGTGCCATTTACAACTCCTCAGTAAATAAATTTATGTAAAATAGCTAACATGAGAAACAAGGCAGCATATAGTGGATTCCATTACTCACAAAATCCTCAATTACATTGTAAAAAAACACAAGCCAAGAAAGACTCTCCTTGTGGTGTAACATAAGGATCAATTATTCATTTGATTAGTGTAAGCTGGCAGGAATGACATTTGACAAAATATTTTGTTTACATGATTGAAGGAAAATGAAAAAAGAAATCAAATAACTTGAATAGAAAGGCTTATTTACATAAGAGGTTTCTGAAATTCATGCTCTGCTTTCAGTCAAAGCAAAGCTTCCAACAATGTATATTTATGGATATTTAAATTTTCTTTCTCTATATACATTTTCTAGAAAGAAGACATCTCAGCTTGATGATTCCAAGAGCTATATATACTTGACATACGAAGGTTTTTTATTTTATTTTTACAAAATATTTCCTACATTATAGTGGATATATAGAGATAAAATAAAAGCCGTAAATTATAAAATAATCCAGAAATCAAAGAAAATAAAATATAATAAGGGAAACCTCTTTTGTTGTATTTCATTTTTAAGATTTTTTTTTTAATCTATCTATTTGTTAGAGAGAGAGAGAGAGAGCACAGGCAGACAGAGAGGCAGGCAGAGGGAGAAGCAGGCTCCCCGCCGAGCAAGGAGCCCGATGTGGGACTCGATCCCAGGAGGCTGGGATCATGACCCCGGCCGAAGGCAGCCGCGCAACCAACTGAGCCACCTAGGCGTCCCTGCATTTCATTTTTAAGAATAACTTTTTTGTGGGTAGAATGTTATATATATTCATTTAAGAAAATCATAAAAAAGCGTAATAAAATTAAACTTAGTATGCTATTCCTAATAATTATGCATTGATTACATTTAAATGTGTAGGACTGCCATCTCTTTTAGCCTAAATAGTCTCATTAAACTGGAAAAAAAAATTATCTTTCCTTTCTTTTGTTCCTTTCAATTTCTATTTCTAAAAACCACTTCTTCACATCACCAGAAACTCATAAAAAACATAGTCTAATTGACCTCTAATTGTTACTACATCCAGTTTAATGTTATCTATTAAATATATGTCTCTTACCAAATTTTCACTTTTACAAATAGTACAAATTATTTTATGCATCACTTATTATGCTTGTAGAATGAATTCCTAAAATTAAGTTATTCACAAGCTTATGAACGTTATCACTTATTTTATATTGGCAGAATAAGCTCAATAATTTATGCAAGCTTATAATCACAGGTATCCTACAATTGCTGATTTCATGGTGTATGTTCATAGGTACATATAAAGGTAAATAATCGTGGTTTCATCAATAGGAAAATATAATTTTATAATTTAATTTTTAAACAAAGTGTTATTTTTGAATTTTAACATTTTAAAATTTATTATTGAAAATTGTATAATTTTCTAAAGAATTTATTGATGCATTTTTATGAGTATTCCTCTTCTTTACAATATGAAAACTCTTAATTTATAGATGTCACAGTTTTCAGTTATAAATGCTGCAAAAATTGTTTTGTTTTCAATAAGTCACCATTTTACTTGTGCTTTAATTTTGTTTACCATGAGGTGCAGAAACATTTACATGTTTACTGAGTTTTATTTTGTTGGGCCCAGAGATGACTTTTTTTTTCTTTTTTTTAAAGATTTATTCATTCATTTGACAGACATAGATCACAAGTAGGCAGAGGCAGGCAGAGAGAGGAAGAAGCAGGCTCCCTGCCCGAGCAGAGAGGCCGACGTGGGGCTTGATCCCAGGACCCTGGGATCATGACCTGAGCCGAAGGGAGAGGCCCTAACCCACTGAGCCATCCAGGTGCCCCAGAGACGACTTTTTATAAACAAAAAGTTTTTTGTGATTTGTCATATAATTTATATTGATATAACATTTGGCAAAGCTGATTCAGATATTCTATTATGTCCATTACCTATATTCTTTATCTAACACTTCTCTATTTGATCTAGCAAAGTTCAAAGAGATGTGTTGAAAACTATTAATACTTTGTTTTCTACATCTGAATTGTTTTTTACCTATGTGGAAATCCTTTAATTTGATAGAAAAACAAACAAACAAAAAGATTGAAAACTATTTATAACTCAATAAGTTAATTTTAAACATGATAATAAAAACTTGTTTTACCTATGAACATAAAAAAACAAACGATTAAGTTACAGTTAATCAAATCTTCCATGAAAGAAGAAAAAAATAATATATAGGAATACCTGATATAGCAACAAAAAACCCATCATTCATATTCATTACATAAATAGAATAAAGAAAATATTAGTCATTTCAATTAATGAAGAAAAGCAATTTGATGAGTTTTCACACATCCTGTTTGTATGTATCTTCATTTGGATACCTCAAATGCTGAGTCTGAAGCAGGGAACTGGGAACAGAATGAGAGAGTGGGGACGTGAAGCCAAAAGAATGGAAAAACTAATAAAGGATGTGTAGTGGAGCTGATTAATGCCATCTGCAACTGTATATCCCAAACCTTTTTTAAAGAATCCTATAAAATATGACTTATAATAGTTTCTCCAAAGGATCAGAGACCATGACAGAAGATGAGAAGAAAGAAAAGAAAAAGAAAAGTTGCAACGGATAAAGAATGAGAAAGAGGTAAAAGGAGGTACACACACAAAAAAAAGTAAACATGTGGAAGAACTTTTTACTTCATCACAATAGTCCTTAAAAATTTTTCAACCATTTTTTTACAAACACAAGGGTACTAATATGTTAAATGTGCCATATCTTATTTGATAGGTTCTCAACAGATACATGCTTATGGTATCCAAATACTTGTTCATTTGAACTGAAGATCTTTCATAAAGTATAAATACTTTTTCTTAAAATAGTTTTGAGTTTTTTCTGTCCATTTTCATCTCCCTGTCCATTATCAGTCTTTTTTTCTAGAAGATATTACCTTAGAATTACACCCTTGGAATTCTTTCTTATAACTCCAGTATTGATCTTCTGATTTCCTTAAATCTAACTGAGTGAATTAATATATTCTCAAATTTTCTGAAAATGTCTTAAAAGGCAATTCCAAAAATAAATTTTTAAAAAATGTGCAGTCCGAACATGTACATAGGAAATCTAATGAATCTGTAGATAAACCCCTGGAAGCAGGAAGTAATCTTGCCAATGATGTTTTAGGCATAAGATTAATTTTCAAAAGTCAATTTTAGCCAAACAGAAAAAAGTAAAAATTTTGAATACGATTTTATAACAGCATAGGAAATATTTCATACCTTGAAGTAAATTAATAAAATAATATTTTATTTTCATTATGTACTGTGGTTGCATTGGTATATACACATTGTGAAAATGTTTCTACCTGTACACTTAAGAATTGTATCCTCTCAGTAAGATATTTCTCTTTAAAAATGCACGTCTTACTGAAAAATTTTCCCCTGAAGTTTAGATAACTGTAGTAGAATTAGTAAGTCTTTGTCATAAATCAAAAAATGGCATACTGTATTGCTTATTGTATCCTGAAGATAATGTGGCAGTACATTAAAAGTTAAAATTCAAGGCTATATTTCTTATTTATGCTATTCTAAATATTTCCCAGTTTTTATAGCATCAACAGGGATACAACTACTATATTTGCATATTTCAAAAACTATAATTGGATAATTGACTTCACACATGCATTTCATACTTACATATTTTGAAGCATCTTGATGGTAATTATTTTGATCAGTCACAAATTTTATCCATATTGTATTGCTAAGACCTGATTATTTTTGCAATGTATACCATTTCAAATGTCTATGTGAAGCTTTCTGTTGCATAATATTCCATCATAGGTTTTATACTTTTATAAATGGAAGATTAAATTTAAACAGGCATGCTCTTCTTTTTATTAAAAAAAAAATTAAAACATGCTCATGTTTTTATTTAAGAGCCTCTTAAATTTGTTTATTAATTCCACAGGCATTCTCCATGACTACCTGTAAGAT
>ML109625.1:12339-47479 GCA_003697995.1 Taxidea taxus jeffersonii | reverse complement strand
TTTGGGGCACCTGGGTGGCTCAGTGGGTTTAAGCCTCTGCCTTCAGCTTGGGTCATGATCTCAGGGTCCTGGGATCGAGTCCCGCATCAGGCTCTCTGCTCAGCGGGGAGCCTGCTTCCTCCTCTCTCTCTGCCTGCCTCTCTGCCTACTTGTGATCTCTCTCTCTGTCAAATAAATAAATAAAACCTTTAAAAAAAAAACTTTACTGGAACTCTTTGTATAATATGTTACGCATTTCTGTGTCTAACCATACCTACTTAATGTGGTTTCCCTAGTCCTGTGGGTTTAATTTGCATTTCCCTAACAGCTAATGATACTGAACATCTTTTCATGTGCTTATTTTCAATTGTGAAGTATACTGTTGCCCCCTTCCCCACCAAGAGATCTTAGTCAGACCTCCCTCCTCCATTTCCTGTGAATGTGATGTTATGGAAACAGGGTCTCTGCAGATGTAATCAAGTAAAGATGAGGTCAGACTTGATAAGGGTAAGCCCTAGTCCAGTACGACTGGTGTCCATAGAAGGGAAGAGCCACAGAGACAGACACATAGAGGAGAACACCAGGTGAAGACAGACGCTTGGGGAGGAGGGGAAGGGGGCCCTGGATGGCTCTGCTGGTAGAACATGTGACTGGTAGAACATCTGACTCAGGTTTGGCTCGGGTCATGATCTCATCAAGGTCATGATCTCATCAAGGTCATGATCTCATCAAGGTCACGAGATTGAGCCTTGCCTGGGCTCCACACTCAGTGGGGAATCTCTGGTGGAGATTTTCTCTCTCCGTCTGCCCCTCATCCGGTGCTCACGCCCTCTCTCTCTCTCTCTCTGTCTCAGATAAGATCCCCAGATGGAAGACAGCCATATAACAGCTGAGGCAGACGCCGGGGCGTTGTGACTGCCATCCAGGGAACACCAAGGTTTGCTTGCACCCACCAGAGAGACAGCATGGAGCCACTAACACCTTGATTTTGGTCTTCTGGCCTCCAAGGCGTAGATAGTAGCTTTCTCCCTGAAGCACTTCTCTGCATCTTCTCTGGTCAAGTGCTCCTTGGGGTCTGTTGCCTGTTTTGTTAATTGGATTGTTTGTTTTCTTATGGTCAAGTCTGGAGCGTTCTTTACATAGTCTCAGTGCAAGCTTTTGTCAGATAAGTGATTTGTAAATATTTTCTCCTGAACTATAGCTCGTTGTTTTGCCCTCTTACTGTTGTCTTTCACGGAGCACAGCTTTCATTCTTGATGATGTTCCGCGATCGATTGTTGTTGATAAACTATGGGATTTCAAAGGTAGGGGTTCTCCCATTCAAGGGCCTCAAGGAGCCCCAGAGAGACAAAAACAAGAGAGGAGAGAGGCAGCCAAGGGTCAATCACTGTAGAAGAAAAAGCCAGAGTCTGGGGCTGGGGATGCCTGGGCTGGGTGTGTAGGAGGCCTGGGAGGGGGGGACAGGAGGATGGAGGAGCCGGAGATGAGCCCTGAGTGGGCCTGTTCACAGGGTCACCATGGAACACGATCGAGGAGGCAGAGGGCAGCCAAACTTCCAGGCCTGGTTCTGGACGCCCTTCCTTGGTCCATGCTCCCCGATTTGCTACCTGAATTGCCTTGTCTATTCCACTGGCTGTAGATCTTTCCAGAGGCCAAAGAGGCTCTTCCCAGCCCTGACACTCCCCCACGGCCACACTTACACCTCTTGCTGCCTCTCAGCCCTCTCTGCTTGTTTTCTCCAGGCACCTCACTATCTGCTCCCAGGTTCCTTCCTGCATTTCCCCATCCACTTGCCAGCAGTTGTTCAAAAGCAACATAGTAACAACAAAACTAGGGGTCATCAGCACATTTTTTCTCACCGTGCGTCAACCACATAGAAAAGTACACAGAAGGGAAATGAGTCCCATGATGAATTTTCAGAACCCACCTGTGTAGGTGGGGGGGGGGGGGGGGTCGTGCCCTGCCCAGTCTCTATCCACTGCCTCCCTCCCCCGCTCCCCAAAGGCCAGTCACTGTTCTGGACTCTAACCTCATCAGTTAGTTTTGCCTGTTTTTAACTTTACGGAAATAGGAGCGCTCAGTAGGTTTGCTCTGGGGTGAGATTTTGTCAAGCCGCTGCTTCCTTCCCCTTGCTGGGCGGTGTCCTCTTGGGTGAGAATTTGGATTTTTTTTTTTTTTTTTGACAGACAGAGATCACAAGTAGGCAGAGAGAGGAAGAAGCAGGCTCCCTGCTGAGCAGAGAGCCCGACGTGGGGCTCGATCCCAGGACCCTGGGATCATGACCTGAGCCAAAGGCAGAGGCTTTAACCCACTGAGCCACCCAGGCGCCCCTTGGGTGAAAATTTGGAAGTATTTTTACTTTCTTTTGCACCCCTGACATCCAGTTCATCACTACATCTTGTGGATTCTCGCTCAAAAATCTCTCCCTAGTTCATGCCCATCTCCCCCCAGCTGCCTCCCTGGCCATCACCTCCTGTCTGACGACCCCTGTGGTCTGCTGAGCATTCTCTGCCTTCTTGTGCTCCTGGCCCTCCGTAGAGCTGCAGTGATCTTTGAAAAATAGTCCTTTCAGGGGTGCCTGGGTGGCTCAGTCAGCTAAGCGTCTGCCTTAGCTCTGGTCATGATCTCAGGGTCCTGGGATCGAGCCCCGCATCAGGCTCCCTGCTCAGCGGGGAGTTGGTAAAAACTTAAAAAAAATTTTTAAATAAAATAAAAATAGTCCTTTTAATAAAATACAACCTCCTTAACCATGGTACTTAGATATGATCACTGTCTGGAATCCTCTTGCTTCCTTGTTCCTTCCCACTAGGTCAGTGCCTTTAGATCAGGGACCTGGTCAGCTTTGTCTGTCCCCAAGCTTCCAGCCCTGACTCAGAGCCTACTGTGTAAGCCCTCTGCTCACATTCCCAGGATCAATTGATGGCTTACCAGGCCCTGCACCCTCTGGTCTTGCTCCTCTCTCCCACCACAGCCCTGGCCCTGCCCACCCCCCACCCTCTAGCCAGACCAGCTTCTTTCAGTTCTTCTCTGAACTCTGCCCCCCACTCCTTGCCCCAGGGCCTTTATACATGCTAGTCCCTCCCAATAAGACAGGTGTCCTTCCTCTGGGACAACTCTACTCCCTGCCCCCTTTTATACTTACCGAGGTGGCTTGCTTCAGTTACTGGAATTTGAACAGAAATGGTTTATGCCATATCTGAGCAGAAGCTGTCAGAGCCCCAAGGTGGTTCTACCCTTCCTCTTTTCCAGCTACACTGGGAAGCCTCTCCAGCCTGGAGTCTGGAATAAAGAAGACATGGAACGGATCCTGAGCCAAGCTGTAAAGGGCATGGATTGTTAGCAAGAGATAAACTTTTGTTTTTGAAAGCCACTGAGATTTGGGAATTGCTTATTATCGTACCAGATCTCTATTTGCTGCTATGACAAATTGCCAGAAATAGAACAAATCTACTATCTTTTATATGAATCTATTCTATTGCAGGTTTCTTGATTCATGGCCTCACCCTCCATCTTCACAGAGAGCAGCGCCACATCTTCAAATCTCAAACTTGGACCCCACTATCACTTTTAAGGATCCCGATAATGACATTGAGCTCGCCTAGATAATCCACGATAATCTTTCCATCTCCAGATCCTAGACTTAATCGAGTCCCCAGCGTACCTTCCGCTATCTGAGGTCAGGTTCCCAGTTTCCAGGAATTGGGAGGCGGATATCTTTGAGAGGCTGCCATTCTACCCGCTACATTTATTACAGTATAATTTATGCTATGCTACTGAATTTGCTATTTATAAAATCGTATATTAGCACTGCGTGCTATCTATAAAAATACACATGAAACACAAGAATATGGGGGCACTTGGGTGGCTCAGTCGGTTGGGGGCTGACTCTTGATTTTGGCTCAGGTTGCGATCTCAGGGTCATGAGATCAAGCCCTGTGTCAGGCTCCTTGCCGGGCATGGAGCCTGCTTGGGATTCTCTCTCTCCATCTGCCCCACTCCACATTGCTTGTGCTCTTTCAAAAGAAAAAAAAAAAAAAAGAAGGATATAAAGATTTTGGAAGTATAAGGATAGAGAAAAAAAATTAGGCAAATACTAAAAGAAAGCTGACTAGCTATATTAGTATAGCTGTTAACAAATTCCAGGTTAAAAGCATTACCAGGCAGAAAGAGGGCGCTTATGTAATTATTTCTAACATATATAGCAATTTAGAATTTGTTTATTCTTAAAAATAAAGTCCATGGGGCACCTGGGTGGCTCAGTCGGTTAAGTGTCTACCTTCAGCTAGGTCATGATCTTGGAGTGCCAGCATCAAGTCCTGTATCTGGCTCCCCGATCAGTAAGGAGTCTGCTCCTCCCCCTGCTCCTCCTGCCGCTCGTCCTCTCTCTCTCTCTAATAAAGAAATAAAATCTTAAAAAAAAAGTAAAGTCCATAAGCAATAAAGATATGTAAATATATATATATGTGTGTGTGTATATATGCATATATATATATATATATATATATAACCACAAGGAAAAATAAAAAGCAATAAAGCAATAAAAACAGGTAAACTTGGGGTGCCTGTGTGGCTCAGTGGGTTAAGCCTCTGCCTGCAGCTCAGGTCATGATCTCAGGGTCCTGGGATCAAGCCCCACGTTGGGCTCTCTGCTCAGCGGGAAGCCTGTTTCTCCCTCTCTCTCTGTCTGTCTCTCTGCCTACTTGTGATTTCTCTCTCTCTGTCAAATAAATAAATAAAATCCTTTAAAAAAATATGTAAACTTGTATGTAGATATATAAAACATATATATATATAAATGGATAAAACTACAAAGAAAAACAGACAAATCATAATTGTAGATTTGATGGCACATTAAAAAAAGAAGAAGAAAAAAGATTCGATGGCCTGTGCAGGCAAAAAAATTACCAAAAGCATAAAAGATAGGAAGATATGGTTAATGAATTTGACCTAGTGGACAATATAGACCATTGCACTAAATGCAGAAAAACATACACAGAACACTTTCCAATAAATTGATTAAATTCTTGACCGCAACGCAACTCAACCAATTTCAAGCAAGAGGCGTCCTTGAGCAGTTGAGTGGTGAAGGGGGTTAAAAAAGGGGAAAATTTAGGGTCTTACAGACAAAAGAGAAACCAAAATATTGGAGGCCACAAATCCCTCCCCGCACCCAACAAACAAATGAAAATCCACTAGACTGTAGATTTGCTCTATTGAGATGAGCATGCTATTGAACTAGGAATCTTGTAAAACCTCCAATACCACAAAAATGAAAAAGAAGATGATTAACAGATCTGTATGGAGCCATTATTAAAAACCAAAAAAAAGGGGGGGCACCTGGGTGGCTCAGTGGGTTAAGCCTCTGCCTTTGGCTCAGGTCATGATCTCACGGTCCTGGGATCGAGCCCCGCATTAGGCTCTCTGCTCATCAGGGAGCCTGCTTCACCCCCCACCCGCCTGCCTCTCTGCCTACTTGTGATCTCTCTCTGTCAAATAAATAAAGAAAATCTTTTTTAAAAAGACAAAAAACAAACAAAAAAATAAAATGCGGTGGCGCCCATCTGACTCAGTCGGTAGAGCATGCAACACTCATCTCAGGGTTGTGAGTTCAAGCCCCATGTTGGGCATGAAGCATACTAACACATAATACAAACAGAAAAAAAAAATCAGAAAATAAAATACACATCAACTGACAAGATCTCCCCTCACCAAAAAAAAACAACCACGAGTCCAAAGAAAAGTACCCCCCCCCAAAGAACATATCACATTTCAGGTCACAAAGAAATCATCGGTAAGTTCAATAACACAGAACTGAGCACATAATAAAATATGAAATGATTAATAAAGGCAAAACCAAAGCAAGCTGCAATACCAATTTCTAAAAAATAAAGAGAATGAGAATCCTCCCTATTGGATTCTGTGAAATCTGTTGAAAGCAACAATCAGAGGGAAATTTGCTGCACTAAACACTTTCACCATTAAAATGAAAGAATGAAAAGAAATGAATGTAAATTCCCAGCTCAAAGTTAGAGAAAGAGCCACAAAGTAAACCCAAAGAAAGTACAAATGGGGAAACAATTAAAAATAAAAACAAAAACAAAGATGAATGGACTGGAGAATAAAAATTGGACTTGGATTTTCAGAAAAATTAGAAAATAGAAAAAAGTACCAGCTCACTTGTTTAAGAAAAGGGCGGTAGAGCACATGTATATAAGTGAGAAAAGACAAGAGGAAAACCATGGACCAAGAAATCTGTTTCCATCTTAAGGTTCATTTCCAAAATCTCAGAGTGAGGAGTGCAGTAGACTCTCTCCCCAATGAAACAACCATTTAACTGGGAAAAAATAATTTTGACAACTCAGCTATTTAGTGTCTGGAAATTATCTTACAGGCATATCCAACAAACGTAGAAGAATTCATTCAAGAAAATCTCAGGACAGTGAGAGCTTGTGGCATTTGGGCCACAACACACTCCTTTCTCTTCCCATCCCCTCCCCCTTCTGTCTTCTGAAAGCTGTCCTCTGGGGCTGTGCAGCCAAGAAAACAGGGGGCCCCCTCTCCCATTCCCATCCCTATTTCCCAGTACAGAGTGAGTATTTTCACTCCAGGAGGGGCAAACACTCAATGGTGTCAACCCCCTTGTCAGGGAAGCTCTCTCTAGTCCAGGAAGGTACAGCAAAAAAGAACCAAGCATCTTCTCCCCACACACAACCCACACTTGTAGGGAAGAAGCTCTACTCCAGGCATGACAGGCCTAAAATACTGGTCCCCATGCTTCACACCCCAGCTGTCTCCTAGGACAGGTATTTCGTGCCAGGAGGAAAAGTCCAGAAGACCTCAGGTACTGACCCCCTCCCCCACCAGCTTACAGAGCAGAGGCCTCACTTGTGATAATGGGCTGCTCTCCCCACCCCTAGATCCCACAGGTAAGACAGGGGTTCTGGCCTGGGTGGAGGCAGGCCCTAAGGATGAAGAGCTCCATGGTTCTGCTGGAAGGAACTGGTTTTATCTGGCACAATGCCAGCCTGTGGCTTGTCTTCTCATTCCCAGTTCCTAGGTAATAAAAACTGAGGTTTCCATCTTGGGCCTTTCTCGCTTTTTCTCTCTTGGAACAGTTATTCTGAGGGAAACAGTGTTTCCATCTTGGGCCTTTCTCAGTTTCTCTCTCTTGGGTCAGTTATTCTGAGGGAAATCGTGCTGTGAGCAGTCCCACTGAGAGGCCCATGCGGTGAGGAACCTTGGTCTCCAGCTGGGGAGGAGCTGAGGCCTGCCCACAGCCATGTGAGGGAGCTTAGAAGGGGACTCTCTTAAGCTTCCGCCTCCGAGGAGCCTTGAGTTGACTGCAGCCTTGCTTAACTCATTAAGTTAACTCATTAAGATTAGCTCATGAGAGACCGCGAGCCAGAGCCCTCAACGAGGCCGCTCCCAGATTCCAGGAGCCCACAGAAGTTGCTAGAACACAGGAGATAGATAGCTATCATAACAATAGATCGCCAGAAAGAGGATCAGTCCTAGCAGACATTAAAACAAGTGTAGAGCCTCTGCAAGTAACACAATGTGGTAGGGGTACAGGAAGACAAACCAGCGGAATAGAAGAGAAAACCTAACTGCAGTACGGTGGAAATCTGGTGTGGGACAGGAGGCACAGGAGGGATCTCAAATCCACTGGAGAAAAGGTGGCCTTTATAACAAATGGTGTGGGACCACCACTAACAAAGAAGAAAAAAAAAGACCCATTCTTTACACTCTAGCTGAGAATACACTTCGGGTGTATCAGGAATCAAAATGTCAAATATAAAACCATAGAAGTACTGGAAGAAAATATGAGTGAATTCCTCATTCCCCTCTGAGTAGAGTCTGACAGCCTTTCCAACTCTGATTCAAAATCCAGAGACATAGGGTGCCTGGGTGGCTCAGTGGGTTAAGCCTCTGCCTTCGGCTCAAGTCATGATCCCGGGGTCCTGGGATCGAGTCCCACATCAGGCTCTCTGCTCAGCGGGGAGCCTGCTTCCCCCTCCCCTTCTGCCTGCCTCTCTGCCTGCTTGTGATCTCTCTCTCTCTCTCTCTCTCTGTCAAATAAATAAATAAATAATCTTTAAAAAAAAATCCAGAGACAATAAAAGAGAACATTAATAAATTTGACCACCTCATGTGAAGAAAAGATTTTTGCGGGCAAAAACAACATGAAGAAGCTGTGATGGCCATCTTAGGACCCTGAGAGGACAGGTCAGGAGACAAAATTCAACAGCTGAGAATGTCAGGGGAGAAAGATAAGAGAATCCTGGATCTCTGATGACATCATTGAACTACTTAATTACCAGAGGCATTTACCACCTACTCAAACTTCTCGTTTAATGAAATAATAAATGTCCTTTATTTTAAAGCCTTCAGAAGAGGAGCCTTTTGCTTGCGGTTGAAATGATCTCATGCTAATCCTTGATCCCCATAAAACATCCCAGCAAAAGAAACATTGTATACAAACTGGAAAACAAAAGCTTCTGAACAAAGGAAGACATCTGACAAATTAAGAGAAAACTTTTCAACCCGTGTCCTTACTATAGAAAGAACTATTACAAATTGTGAGGCAAAAGACTAAGACCCAGATTTTTAAAAATGGGGAAAAGATTACAACAGAAAATTTACTGAATAAAAGACATAAAAATCATTTTCAAACGTATGAAAAAATGTCCAAACTCAAATAAATCAAATTAAATCAACACCAAAACACCTACCAGGTTGGTAAAAAGTAAACAATACGCCAACATATTTTGTCCATGAGGCTGTGGTGAAACAGACCTTCCCATGTTGCCAGTGGAAACGGGAGCTGGTGTGACCCTTCTGTAGGGAAATTTGGCACGTCTAACAAAGCTACGTGTGTACTTACTTTGTGGCCCAGCAATGTCACTTCCAGGAATTTCCCCTGATGATACACCTCCAACAATAGGAAAATATATATGCACAAGGTTATTTATGGAAGCATTCTTTGTCATCGCAAATAATTGAAACAAGCTTTACATACTATATCGTACATGGGAGATGAGTGAGGGAACTTGGTACGTCCAGACAATGGAGTACTATGCAGCTGTAAAAGGGAAAAAAGGGGGGCACCTGGATAGCTCAGTTGGTTGAGTGACCAACTTTTGATTTTTCAGCTCATCATGATCTCAGGCTCATGAAATCGAGCCCCACATCGGGCTCTGAGCTCAGCGTTTGAGATTCTCTCTCTCTCTCTCTCTCCCCACTGCCCCTCCCTGCTCTCTCAAACAAACAAACAAATAAATAAATAAAATTTAAAAACAAATAAAAAGAATGAGGAAAATCTCTGTGAATCACAAGGGAGTAATTTCCAGCGACATATAGGATGTTATCCTTTATGTAAGAAGGAGGGTTTATAAGAGAATATACCTGTACCTATCCATTTGTGCAAAAAGAAATACAAGACAGATAAAACCAGAACTAATCACATTTTTAAAAAGATTTTATTTATTTATTTGACACAAAGAGAGATCACAAGTAGGCAGAGAGGTAGGCAGAGAGAGAAAGAAAGGAAACAGGCTCCCCGCTGAGCAGAGAGCCTGATGCGGGGCTCGATCCCAGGACTCTGAGATCATGACCTGAGCCAAGGCAGAGGCTTTAACCCATTGAGCCACCCAGGTGCCCCAGAACTAATGACATTTATTACCTTTATGGAGCAGGTGGGAACAGGTTAGAAAGAAGCCAGGAATGGAAATGGCATAGAAGGGATTAGGGAAGAATGACCCTTCTCTGAGTATGTTTTTGTATAGTGCTGACACTTAGACCCATGTTAATGTCTCCCTACCCCCAAAACAATAAATAAATAAAACCAACTGGACTATGGGGGAGGGTGCCCCAAAAGGAAAATAAATAGTAAGACATGAACTTAACTGCATTAAAAATAAGTAACATGGGGGCACCTGGGTGTCTCAATGGATTAAGCCTCTGGTCATGATCCAAGGGTCCTGGGATCCAGCCCTGCATCGACTCTCTGCTCAGCGGGGAGCCTGCTTTCCCCCCCACCGCCCGCCCCCCCCTTCTGCCTACTTGTGATCTCTGTCTGTCAAATAAATAAATAAATAAATAAATCTTTAAAAAATAAGTGACCACACTGAAGAGAGTGGGGGAGACAAAAAATTCCCCCAAGTCACTTTAGATACCAGTATTTTGACCATGTACTGTAAGGCAAAAGACAGAGGTACTGAACAACACAGGTATTACACTCAAATTACAGTATTTGTTTTTTAGACTGGTATGGGTTAGAATTCTGAAACTCTCTAATGTCTATAGTTGTATTAAGCATTAAGTAACACCCTGTGGATTTCTCACTGTTAGAATAAGGAGTTTGTTAGAATAAGGAGTTACAAATAAGGAAAAGGGTGGTGTTGGATTGGAGTCAAAAGCATTAGTATAAACTCTTGATCTGCATGTATGTTAAACACATGTATAATATGACACATGTATCACATGCACAGATGTATGTAAACACACATACACACAGAGAGGAATAGATCTAGAAACAAAGAGATGTATTCAGGCATAATTATATCCCTACTCTACGCACTGACAAGGGCTAGAGAAAATGACCCCCAGCAGTCGTGAGCACGGCCAATATTCAGATCTTAGTTCTTCAGTTCCATTCTCCAATAAACGTATTCGGGGCTTTTTGGAGAAATGGTTCGTTTCCAGGCTAGCGCGGTCCTGACTGACATCATGAATTCAACATCATCAAGAGACCCTGACCAGGAATGACCCACCTAAGCAGCTCCTAAATTCCTGACCCACAGAAACTATGAGACAATAAATATTTGTTGTTTTAAGCTACAAACTTTTAGTATAATTGTTACATAAAAATGAATAATGTGCCAATGATATACAATTTGGAATCCTGGATTGGATTCCGAACCCAGAAAAAGACATGAATGGGACCGTTGGCACAATTAAAACAAGGTCTACAGATTAGCTAATAGTATTATAGCGCTGTTCATTTCCGGTTTCAAGAACAGTCCTGTGGTTGTGCAAGATGTCAGCGTTAAGAGAAGTTTGGTGAAGGTATACAGGAACTCTTTGCACTGTTTTTGCAATTTTTTGTAAGCCTAAAATTATTTCAAAGTAAATAGTTTTTTAAAAAAGAACCAAAATATGCCCAATGAAAGTAGAAGGAATAAAATAATAAAGAGCAGAAACTAATAAAACAAAAAATTTAAAAGTCAAAATTGGGTTCTTTGATAATACCCATAAGATCAACAAACCTCTGGCAAGATTGATTCAGAATAATTTTTAAAAGAGAAGGCACAGAGGTGCCTGGGTGGCTCAGTTGTTAAGCCTCTGCCTTTGGCTCAGGTCATGATCCCAGTGTCCTTGGATCAGGCCCTGCATAAGGCTCCCTGCTCAGCAGAAAGCCTGCTTCTCCCTCTCCCACTCCCCGGGCTTGTGTTCCCTCTCTCACTGTGTCTCTCTCTGTCAAATAAATAAATACAATTTAAAAAAAGAAAGAGAGAGAGAGAAGGCACAAATTAACAATAATAAGAATGAAAAGGGAGCTACAGCTATAGGTATTAGAAAATAAATATATGAGAATATTATGAACAAATTTATGACAACTTTTATATTTGTATTTTATATATGAAACATATACTGGGGTGCCTGGGTGGCTCAGTCGGTTAAGCCTCTGATTTGGTTTCAGCTCAGGTCATGATCTCACTGTTGTGAGATTAAGCCCCACATTGGGCTCTGCACTCAGCTTAGAGTCGGCTTGAGATCCTCTCCCTCTGACTCTCCCTCCACTTGCATTCTCTCTCTTTCTCTCTCAAATAAATAAATAAGTGAATAAATAAAATAAGTGAATAAATAAAATCTTAAAAAGAAACATATACTTATTTCATATACTTAGATTTGTTTACATGAAAGCAGAAAAGTCCCTATAGAAAAATATAATTCACTAAAACTAAAACAGATGGAAATAGAAATCCTGCTTAGTCCTACAACAGTAAACAAATGGAATCATTAGACAAAATCTTATAAAGAAAACTCCAGGCCTATATGGTTCCACCAGTAAGATTAACTACGATTCAAAGAATAAATAATTGCATCTCACACAAATCTTTCCAGAATATAGGGGGAAAAAAGGGCCCTTCGGGGCACCTGGGTGGCTCAGTGGGTTACAGCCTCTGCCTGTGGCTCAGGTCATGATCCCAGGGTCCTGGGATCGAGCCCCACGTCGGGCTCTCTGCTCAGCGGGAAGCCTGCTTCTCTTCCTCTCTCCCTCTCTCTGCCTGCCTCTCTGACTACTTGTGATCTCTGTCTGTTAAAATAAATTAAAAAAAACAAAAATATTTTAAAAAAGGGCCCTTCCTCCACACATCATCAGGGTACCATACTTATACCAAAAAGTCAATAAAGACTATACGAGAAATTCTTCAGAAACATAGATGTAAAAACCCCAAGCAAATCTATAGTAAACTGAATCTATTAATATACAGAAAAGATAACACATTGTGCCCAAATTATATTTATTCTAAAAAGTCCAGGTTAGGGGCACCTGGGTGGCTCAATGGTTTAAGCATCTGACTCTTTTTTTTATTTAAGATTTTATTTATTTATTCGACAGACAGAGATCACAAGTAGGCAGAGAGGCAGGCAGAGAGAGAGGAGAAAGCAGGCTCTCCGAGGAGCAGAGAGCCCGATTCGGGGCTTGATCCCAGGCCCCTGGGATCATGACCTGAGCCAAAGGCAGAGGCTTTAACCTACTGAGCCACCCAGGCACCCCTAAGCATCTGACTCTTGATCTCAGCTCAGGTCTTGATCTCAGGGTCTCGAGTTCAGGCCCCCATGTTAGGCCCTAAGCTGGCATGGAGCCTTCTTAAAATCAATCGATCAATCAATTAATAGGCCAGGTTAGAGATCAGAAATTTAATGAATGCCATTAACCCATTTAACAGTTTAGAGAAGAAAAATTGCAGCCCCTCAATGAGTGCACAGAATGCATCTTCCCATGCCCAGTGAAACCTACCCCATAGGGCACATTGCACCAGTAGTGGACATGTGGCCAAGAGCAACAGGAGAGACAGGGTCTGGGCAGAAAGTTTGAGACAGTTGTTGAAACAGGATCTAAATCGTGGGAGCTTTATTGGGCTTGCAGTCAGTTTCATACTCAAAAAGCAAATCCTGGGGCACCTGGGTGGCTCAGTGGTTTAAAGCCTCTGCCTTCAGCTCAGGTCATGATCCCAGGGTCCTGGGATCAAGCCCCACATAGGGCTCTCTGCTCAATGGGGAGCCTGCTTCCTCCTCTTCTCTCTCTGCCTGCCTCTCTGCCTACTTGTGATCTCTGTCTGTCAAATAAATAAATAAAATCTTAAAAAAAAAAAAAAGCAAATCCTTTCAATTCTTAACTGGAACATTTTGGCAAGCATATTTATAATAAAACAGCCACTCAAGTTTATGAGAAGCATGATAGCAAGGTAATGACTTTAAAAATAATATAAAGTAGGGTTGTGGTGGTTGGGGAGATGTGTTGGGAAGAGGAAATAGGGAAACAGCGATGTCCCTGTTCTGTTTTTCGAGCCGGGTGTTTGTTATTTCACTCCATTGCTTGTGTATATCTGACACCAATGATTTTGTACATATCAAATATTTCATAATTTTTGAAAGTGAACTCAGGCTTCCTCTCAACCTGCAGTCTCTGGGATTCCCCATCTTAGAGAATAATTCTATCTTCCACACAGAAGCCTGGGGCTGCTTGGCTTCTCCCTTTTTCTTTCTCCCCCGTTTACTCAAATACTGCCTCCTGGCCCTCTCTTGTCTGCAGGGTGTCTGTCCACACTCCCTAGACCAGAGCAGGCTGTTTTTATCTCTGTCTGAATGCTGCATCAGCTTCCTGACCACCCTTCCTGCTCCAGCTGCCACCCCCTTCCCTCCTCTGGTCCCTCCCTCGGCTGCGGCCATGATGGCCTTTCCCAGAGAAGACCTGCTCCTCCAGCTCCAGCTTAAACCCTGCAGCATCTCCCCACTGACCCTCATCTGGCTGTTTACAAGGCCAAGTGTGCTCAGTCTCCACTCCCCTCTTCAGACTCATTTTCAGCCGTCCTGTGCCTCACTCCCCAAGCTCATCGCTCGGGGATTCTCCTTGTTTCCTAAAATACAACCGCACTTTCAGACCAGAGGGTCTTCCCATTGATCCTTGTTCCTCTTCCCCTTCCACCCACCCTATGCTCTAATTCTCTTTCGGTTCTATCTTAAATGTCATTTCCTCATCCCATTTTTCATTATTTTTTATTACTCATTACCAGCTGTGGTCTTTGAAAACTGCCCTAACCATCTCCCTCACTTCCTGTATCCCAGACTTCCAGCCCAATGCAGATCTCCAGGGAGCTCCAAGGCTGCCCAGGGGACGGCAGAGCCACAAGATAGAAGGAGCCTGGGCTCTTGCATAACCGGGTGGAAGCCTGCCCTCCAATTGTTCTGCTCTATATTGAAGATACTGGTGTATTCGTTACCTGTTGTTGTATAAAAGTTATCCCAGAATTTTCAAAAAAGAATCTACTACCTCGCTATTCCATGCATTAGGCAGTTCAGGAGAAACAGAGCTAGGAAGCTCTGACTCATTGTCTCTCATGAGGTTTGCAGTCAAGATGTCAGCCAGAACTACCATCATTGGAAGGTTTGGCAGAGGCCAGAGGTTTGCGGGGGTCCCCCTCTTTGGGGGCTCATTCACATGGCTGAGGGCTGCAGGGCCTCCATTGCACACCACGTGGTCCTATCCAGAGGGCTGCTTGCTCGTCTTCCTGCCATGGCCTCCGGCTTCCCCCAGAGTGAGTCGACCCAAGACAGAGAGCACCCAGGAAGCCGAGTCTCACAAGTCACGCCATCACTTTTGTTTGACTCTACTCATTAGAAGCGAATTACCAAGCCCAGTTTGCACTCAAGGAGAGGGGAACTGGGGCTACCTCTTGAAAACAGGAGTATCAAGAACACATGGATGTATCCTAGAAACGCCACACACTGGCTGAACCCATTCATCCATCTACGTGGTTCCTGCACCTGAGGAGAAGCAAGTCAGATAACCCGAGGGCTGTCTCTGGTCTCACTGTGACCTTGGGATGCAGGAGTCCCTGGGAACACACCTCCTGAAATTCTCCTTGTTTCTCTATTCAGATCCTGGTCCTTCTTTCTGAGATAACTGGTCGCCAACTTCTCCTCCCTCCTCCCACCGCCCACTTTGGGCTTAGGGTTTACTTCAGAAAAAAAATGGCAATTTGTTATGGGGATTGAGAAAATGGATATGTTGCAAAGTAAAGAGATGGTGAGGCCAACCTGGGTTTAAATCCTGACTTTGTCTTTCCCTATTAGCTGTACAAACCTCAGGCAAGTTACCTAATTTTTCTGTACCTCAGTTTCCCCATCCATGACAGAAGCCTGATAATAATGCCTGGCTCATCATCGGATTGCAATGAGCCAAGCATACAGTCAGAGCTCAATGCACGTGGGCTGTGTGATAATCCTTACAATTTACAACACACACACAGAGGAGTTATTTTTTGTGTTCCAAACCCTGCCCTGACAGAGGTCCCAGACACAGGAGCAATGACAATATAGGGTCAGATGTGTTCCCATTGGCTCAGGGCCATGGGCACCAAGAAGAGGGAGTCATTTGGGTTTACAGCCAATGCTTGAAAGTATCTTTGGAGGTGCACTAAGCATTTTCTGGGCAAACGGGAGGAGGAAAGCATCTCACACAAAGAAGGAATTAAAGAGAAGAAGACTATGCTGAAGAGACAAAGCAGAGCATGAGGAATGAGGACAAGTTAAGTTTGGCCACGACATGAGGTGCATGAGGGACAGTGAGGGCAGCAGGCTGAGGCAGATCACCCGGGAATCCAAATGCCCAGGGAGGAAGGCCTTCGGCAGAGCAGGGAGCAGACGTGGGTGTAGCCATCTGGCTCACGTGGCATCCATCCCAGCCTCCTCCCAGCTGCCTTCTTGGACTTGCAGAGGTTGGAATAAAGAAAAAAAAAATGTTCCAGCTGTTTAGCTGCAAGCTGCAATCACGTGAGACTTAACTCTGGAACCCAGTGAAATAGAGCCCCTCCCCAACCCCCTGCCAGCCCCAGGCATTCCTTCTGCAGGTGTGGCTCCAGCACGGATGTGTGGCTCTGGAACCCCTGCACTGTGGAGGCTTCCAAGTCCCCGGATGGCAGGGACAGCGGTGTATGCACTGACTGGAACCCTGCCCAGGAAATGAGGTAGAACAATCTGAACAACAACAACAACAACAAAACAAAACAAACAAACAAAAAAAACAAACAAAACCCAAAAGACAAAAAAAAACACACAAACATAAAAAACAATCCCAGTAGCAACTATCCCCTCAATCCTCCATGAAACTGCAGCCCCACGTCCAGTGTGGTCAGCTCCAAGTCCGCGCACGTGCCCACCCATCTATGCATCCATCCAAACGTATGTCTAATCACTCCTTCAATATCCCCTGAACTCGTGTTGTGCCCCAGGCCCTGGACCTGGGGCTGGGGATGGCAAGACTAACCAGACATCATGCCCACTTTGGTTTTGGTTATCTGTTGCTGTGGAGCAGACCCTCCTCAAACTGGAAGATTTGCAACAATAATCACCATGTGTTTCCTTACAATTTTGCAATTTGGGCAAGAGTGGCGAGCTCTTTCCTCTGGAACGTGGCATCATATAGGGGGGCCCGTTATTTTCCCAGCAGAAGACGGGTTTATTCAACAATCACGGAGAAGTACAACGGGGAACAAGCAACCTCAGCAAAACCACAAGTAAGTCCCTGACCCCAGGAGAGGACCACTCTTTTATAGAGGAAAGGGGGGAGTTGAGGGTTACAAACTAAAAGTCCATTGGAGTACATTGGGAGCTTGAAGGGCGGTCGCTTCTCCATGGCTGAGCTCTGTCTGTCATTGGCTGGGCTGTTGCTGGGGCAAGGAGAAATTTCCCTTACCCTCGCTTGGATAGGACCGGGTTACCCACTTGAGAAGTCGCCCTCTTCGGGTTGGGTCTGCGGAGGACCGCGGGCGCCGGGCGTGAGAGCTCCCCCTGCCGGCCTCCTGGCTCCATTCTCAGAGAGGTTTCCTTTTCTTAATTTTCACACCAGCATGGGTTTAGTCTAGAGAAGAAACAGAATGTAATAAACGTATGTCAGATAAATGACGGGACAAATTCCTGAAATGTGCCTCTGGGGCCAATACCCAGATGAACTGAGGAGTGGGCATGGCTCGTCAAGGAGTGCCAAGAATGTCTCATTTCAACACGTGCCCCAAGGGACAAAACTAAATGCCCACAGAGCTGGGACAGATAATGAGCAGGAGTGACCGTGGCCGCTGGCCCCATCCAAGCAGCTCTAACCCGGAGGTGGGCCCGACGAGTCAAGTTTCCTGGAGGAGCCAGACATCCTTACTTCTTATGCGAAATCTTACATGTTTTAAGCAATGACAACTAATTGATAAAAAAATTGTCAGTGCTGTGTGGGGCAAACGAAACTCAACCACAGGCCAGATGTGCCTATGGGCAGGCAGCTCAGGTCTCTGGTCTGAAGGCTGTTTGCCCTCCACAATGCCAATGGTGCCCTCCTCCATGAAGTTTCAGGCTAACCTTGCCACGCAGCTCCCAGCAACCCAGGATTGCTGCTGCCTTTATTTTTAAAATCTTTTTCTGCTTATGAAAGGGATCCCCTTTCTTGGTGAAAAACTCAAACCTTAACAGAAATTCCGAACACATCCCATAACACAGACCGAATCTTATGTCCACCTTCCACTCACATAACCACCTGTCACAGCTGGTGAATATTCCTGCAGATATTTTCAGGTGTTGGTTTTTTTTCTAGTTCACAAAATTGAAATCCTCACTGTATAACCATTTTACAATCTTTTTTCATAACAACATAGGATAGACCACTTTTCGTGGCACTGACATTGATGTACATTCATCCTTCTTAATGCCTGCGTTTAAGAGACACAGTGGTGGGACGCCTGGGTGGCTCAGTTGGTTAAGCGGCTGCCTTCGGCTCAGGTCATGATCCCAGCGTCCTGGGATCGAGTCCCACATCGGGCTCCTTGCTCGGCAGGGAGCCTGCTTCTCCCTCTGCCTCTGCCTGCCACTCTGTCTGCCTGTGCTCGCTCTCTCTCTCTCTCTCTAATAAATAAATAAAATCTTAAAAAAAAAATTAAAAAAAAAAAGAGACACAGTGGTCAAGGTGAATGATTATGGAATCGGATACACCCGGGTTCAAACCCTGTGTCCTACCACTTCGATTCTAAGTGACTGGACCAATGGCTCAAGTTCTCTGAGCCTCCATTTCCTCATCTATAAAATGAGAGAAGTAATGTCGTCTACCTTGCCAGGATGGGTTAGATGAATTTTAGTTACTACTTTAACTGTTCTGCTCTACGGTTATATAAATTTCACCATTGGCCTATTGATGGGCATGTAGGTTGTTTCTAAATTTTCTCTATTATAAACTGCACTTCAGGGAATTTTTTGCCAAGATGGATTCCTAGGATTGAAATTGTTGGGTCATGGGGTATCTACATTTTTTTTTTTTGACTCATTGAAATCCTCAAAGTCATTTTATAAATGGTTACACAAGTAATAGATGAATATATTCTCTTTAATATGGTTTTAAACTGCTCAAAAGCATGAAGGGTAAAACAGCCATCTCTCTTCGCAACACTCCTCCCCCTCATCCCACCTCCCCTTTACCTGAGAGATGTCCCCTTTATTTATTTTTCTTTTTTTCTTTAAGTAGGCTTCGTGCCCAGCAAGGAGCCCAACATGGGGTTTGAACTCACCACCCTGAAATCAAGACCTGAGCTGAGATCAAGAGCCTGATGCTTAACAGACTGAGTCTCCCAGGCGCCCCTCCATGTCCCTTTTAAAAGTGTATTCTTTGTCAGTAGGTGCATGTAATACATTATGTGTTTATAAATACACACACTGGGTTTTATTTTTTCTTTATATCAATGAGGCCATACTTCTAACATTATTCTGGGAGTTACTTTTTAACCTAATAAAATGAGAAATTTTTCTACATCAGGATATGTAGACTTACCTCATTCTTACTACGTGAAGAAATATTCCAGACTACAAAAAGAGAAAAATGTAGGAGTGCCTGGATGACTTAGTTAATGGGACATGTAACTCTTAATCTCAAGGTTGTGGTTTTGAGCCCCATGTGTGGTGTAGAGATTGCTGAAAAATAAAATCTTTAAAAAAAATGTAGACACATCTATGTACCCTCCACCAGCTTAGGAGAGGAAGAGGGTTTTTTTTTCCTTTTTTTAAATATTTTATTTATTTGAAGAGAGAGAGCAGGAGGGAGGGGCAAAGAGAGAGGGAAAGAAAGAAATATCAAGCAGACTCGTCACTGAGCCTAGAGCCTGACTCGGAGTTTGATTCCATGACCCTGAGATCATGACCTGAGCCAAAACCAGTTGGATGCTCAACCAACTGAGCCATCCAGGAGGCCCACATTTGTTGGTTTGTTTTTCTTTGTTTTTTAAATATTTTATTTATATGACAGAGAGAAAGAGAGAGGTCACAAGTAGGCAGAAAGGAAGGCAGAGAGAGGGGGAGGAAGCAGGCTCCACACTGAGTAGAGAGCCCAATGTGGGGCTCGATCCCAGGACCCCGAGACCGTGACCTGAACTGAAGGCAGAGGCTTAACCCACTGAGCCACCCAGGAGCGTGTTTGTTTGTTATATATCATAATCTTTACACCCAACCTGGGGCTCGAACTCACAACCCCAAGATCGAGTCACACACTCTTCCAACTGAGCCATCCAGGCGTCCCCATATATATGTACATTTTAACATAAACTCTTAAGTTCCATGAAAAAGTCTTGATTTAGATTGAAATTTTAGGTCAATTTGCAGGAGAACTGAGATTTCCTGCCAGAAACCCGTGAGGTACCAGTATCTCCACATCCTTGCTAACACTTGTCATTGTTGCTCTTTTTGTGTCTTTTTTATTGTAACCATCCCAACTGATGTGAAGCGATCTCCTTGTGGTTTGGATTTGCATCTCCTTCATGTGTCTATTGGCCATTTCTTCTCTGAAGAAATTCCTGTTCAACTCCTTTGCCATTTTTGAATTGTGTTGTCTTTTGAATTGAGTTTTTTTTTTTAAGGATTTTATTTATTTATTTGACAGACAGAGATCACAAGTAGGCAGAGAGAGGCAGGAAAGCAGGCTCCCTGCTGAGCAGAGAGCCCGATGCGGGGCTCGACCCCAGGACCCTGGGATCATGACCTGAGCCGAAGGCAGAGGCTTAACCCACTGAGCCACTCAGGTGCCCCTTGAATTGAGTTTTAAGAATTCTTCTTATGGGGGGCGCCTGGGTGGCTCAGTGGGTTAAAGCCGCTGCCTTCGGCTCAGGTCATGATCCCGGCGTCCTGGGATCGAGCCCCACATCGGGCTCTCTGCTCTGTGGACAGCCTGCTTCCTCCTCTCTCTCTCTCTCTGCCTACTTGTGATCTCTGTCTATCAAATAAATAAAAAAATAAAAAATAATCTTTAAAAAAAAAAGAATTCTTCTTATGGGACGCCTGGGTGGCTCAGTGGGTTAAGCAGCTGCCTTCGGCTCAGGTCATGATCCCGGCGTCCTGGGATCGAGTCCCACATCGAGTCCCACATCGGGCTCCTTGCTCGGCGGGGAGCCTGCTTCTCCCTCTGCCTCTGCCTGCCTCTCTGTCTGCCTGTGCTCGCGCTCTCTCTAATAAATAAAATTTAAAAATCTTAAAAAAAAAGAATTCTTCTTATATGCTAGATACAAACCTTTTATCAAATATATGATTTGCAGGTTTTTTTCTTTTTCTGTGAGTTGTCTTTTCAATTTCCCGATGGTTCCTTTTGAAGCACAGAAGTTTTAAATTTTCATGATGTCCAATTTATCTAGTTTTCCTTACATTGCTGTGCTTTTGTTGTCATATCCAAGAACCCATTATCTAACCCAAGGTCATGAAGATTTATGCCTGTTTTTTTTTTCTAAGACTTTCATAGTTTTAGGTCTTACATTTAGGCCTTTGATCCATTTTGAGCTAATTTTTTGTGTGAGGTAGGGTTCCCAGCACCATTTGCTGACAAGACTAATTCTCCCCCACTGCATCGTGTTGGCACCTTTGTTGATAATCAATTGACTATAAATGTCTGTGTTTATTTCTGGACTTTTTTTTTTTAAAGATTTTTATTTATTTATTAGTCAGAGAGAGTGAGCACAGGCAGACAGAGTGGCAGGCAGAGGCAGAGGGAGAAGCAGGCTTCCTGCCGAGCAAGGAGCCCGATGTGGGACTCAATCCCAGGACGCTGGGATCATGACCTGAGCCGAAGGCAGCTGCTTAACCAACTGAGCCACCCAGGCGTCCCTATTTCTGGACTTTTAATTCTACTCCATTGCTTTATTTGTCTATCCTCTTGTCAGTACTACATAATCTTGATTATTGTGGCTTGGTACTAAGTTTTCAAATCAGGAGGAATGAGTACTCCAGCCTTCTTCTTTTTTTCAAGAATGTTTTCTCTATTTTGGGTCTCACACATTTGCAGATGAATTTGAAGATCACCTCGTCAATTTTTGCAATGAAGGCAACAGGGATTTTGAAGGAACTAGCTGAATTTTTAGATCAATTTTGAGGACTCTGCCACCTAACAATATTAAGTCCTATAATCCATACATATGTTTCTCAATTTATTTAGATGTTTAATTTCTATCAACAATATTTTGTAATATTCAGTGTACCAGTCTTACATTTCTCTTGTTCAATTTATTTATAAGGATTTTATTCTTTTTGGTGCATTGTGAATGGAATTTTCTTGATCTCATTTGTGGATTGTTCATTGCTAGTGAATAAAACTACAATTGATTTTTGCACATTGATCTTCTATCCTGTAACCTTGAGGAACTAATTTACTAACTCTAATAGTTTTTTGGTGGATTCCTTAGGATTTTCTACATACAAGATCCTGTCATTTGCAAATAGAGATACTTTTATTTCTTCCTTTTTATTTATTTTCTTGCCTAAATACCCTGGCTAAAACTTTCAGTATAATATTGAATAGAAAAAAAAATACGGAATAGAAGCGACAAGTGTGGACATTCTTTTCTTGTATCTGGTCTTGGAAGGAAAGCGCACAGTCTTTTACCATTATTGTAATGTTAGCTGTGCATTTTCAATACATGCCATTTATACGGTTCCGGAAGTCCCAAAAGATTCCTGGCTTTGGTTATTTTTTAAGATTTTATTTATTTGAGGGGCACCTGGGTGGCTCAGTGGGTTATGCCTCTGCCTTCGGCTCAGGTCATGATATCAGGGTCCTGGGATCGAGTCCCCACATCGGGCTCTCTGCTCCGTGGGGAGCCTGCTTCCCCCTCTCTCTCTGCCTGCCTCTGCCTACTTGTGATCTCTCTCTCTGTCAAATAAATAAATACATTTTTAAAAGATTTTATTTATTTGAGTGAGAGATAGAGTGCGAGGGGTGGAGGGGCCGAGGGAGAGGGAGAAGCAGACTCCCTGCTGAGCTCGGAGCATGACTCCAGGCTCTATCCCAGGACCCTGAGATCATGACTTGAGCCAAGGTCAGATGCTTAACCAACTGAGCCACCCAGGTGCCCTCCACTGGGCTCCCTGCTCAGCGGGGAGTCTGCTTCTCCCTCCCCCTCTGCCCCTCTCCCCAGCTCATTCAATAACAGAGGTGCTAGGGTGATCCTTTTAGACCTAAGAAGAGGGCTCTCCACCTCTACTCAGCACCCGGCAATGGCTCCTCCTGTCATTCAGAGTAAAAGCCGAAGTCCTTATAATGGCTAATGCCATCTGGTTCTTCCTCCTCCTCCCACTTACCCTTTGGCTATTTCCACTCCAGCCATACTTGCCTCCTCCCCACAAACCAGGACAGGTCCACTCATCACCAGCTGTGACTCTTTACCCAGGGTTCCCTTTGGCTCATGCCTCTTCCTCCTTCCAGTCTTTGTTCCGCTGCTCACTTATACAGCAACCTGCTTCAAGAACCCCCACCACACTCCTGATCCCCTTCATTCTGCTCTTTTTTGCCTATAGCTCTTATTACCTCCCAACACAGTAGCGAATTCCCTTATATCATGTATCCGGTTTATCATCCATCACACCCACCAGGGTAAAACTTCACAAAGGCAGAGATTGTCATTTTGTTCACTGGTATCCTGAGTTCCTAGAACAGGCTGCATCCGACACGTTGGCAGACAACTGAATAGATGATTTAATTACCACTTTGGGTGTGGGGACAGATGGGAAAGGTAGAGATGCCCAGGTTTCTGAAGCCAGGGCAGGGGTGGAGGACTACCAACACCGAAATGTTTTTTAAAAACAGGAGATATTCCAGCTGGAGATCAGATCTGGGAGTCATCAGCACCTGGGTGGGAGTATGGAGTCCACAGGAGCAGAGGGCATTATGCAGAGAAAACAAACAGAAGAGACCAACATGGACACCAATATCTAGGACCGACAGAGGAAAGGAGCGAATGCACAGCCAGAAAGAAAAGGAGAGGCCTGTGGGATCACAGAAATCTCAGGTATGAGACTTCTTGGGAGAGAGGTCGAGTCAGGCAAGAAGGGAAAGTTGACCACCGGATGCAGTCACCAGAAAGTAACATGGCCTCGTCGGGGAGCCAACTGTGTCACAGGTTACAGGCTAAACTTGTCAGGCCAATTCAGGAGGTGATGAAGGTGGCTGAGGCCAACAGGATGGGAATTTAGCGTCAGATAGACCCAATGCCAATCGGGGAACAGGTCTTGTTAAACCTCGGAACCTCCATTAATCCACATACAAAATGAGAATGGCACCTCGTAGCCCATACGCTTTGGTAACTGATTGCTACATGAGACAGAAGAAAATGCAAGACACAGATTGGGTGTACTGGCTTCATTCTGCCAGTGAGCAGACTGGCTTGGCTGCGATTGAGACACAAACTGAAATAATGCGCAGCCCAAGACCCGTGGTAGCTGCGGTTATGCCCGGGGAGCGGAGAATACAAGGGAGGCAGAGCTGTAGTCCTAGACACAACAGCTTGCGCCTCTCTTTTGTGGCGCAGCAAACGTTCCCCTTGCGCAGACACAGATCACCCGCCCACGGACTGTGCCCCCACTCCGCCCCTCCCAGCCAGCTGTCCGCCCACCCGGCTAGGACCTAGACCTAGGCAACGCTGCCTTTAGCGCCTAGCAACCGCTCACCTGCTTCGCTCTCTCCATAGGCCGGCAAATCTCCTTCCTTTTTCTTATTGGTCCGCGTAACTCTATCTCGGCCAATTAGCAGCAGCCACGGGGACCCAACACACTCCCACACAATTTGGGGGTGATCATGGAGGAGCAAGTTTTTCTTTTCTGAATCTAGTTCTCCAGGAAAGCATCTTATTTGTTGTGAAATCTTCTGGAGGGAGACTCTAAGACATTTTATTTCTCTTAAGCCCGTGATGTCTGTCCCTGGCACACTCCCCCCTCCAAGTGGTACGGCCCGCACAAAGCCCCACCTTCCTCCCCTCCTTGAGCCCGAGTCCTCCTCTAGGTTGAGTCCACTGGGAGACGGAGACGATACCATCTGGGACTAATAGTCGGGGGGACTCCAGCCACCGCCGGGCTGCCCTATTCCGCTGCGACCACCTCTCGCATCTCTTGCTCCGGCCGTGGGCGCGACGCCTGGATACGGTGGTGGGACCACCGCTGTCGCCCCCACGGAGGGTGCGCGGTGCGGCCAAAGGAAGGGTGCACTTGGTACGACCCACTCGGCGCCCCGCCGGAAGTGAGGTGTCTCACCCCCGAAGTTCCGGCTCGCAGGGGGTGGGCGGTGTTGTTAACCGGAGCCGCCTCCGCAGTCGCGGGGATCGAGCGGGCTCGCGGCGCTGGGCTCCTGGTGAGTCGGCCGGGGTCGGGCCCGGGTTGTGGTTGGGAGTCGGGACCTGGGCCCTCCCCTTGAGGGCTCCGGGGTCGGCGCTCCCCTCAGCCCCGCTCGCCGCTTGTCAGCTGGTGGTGGACCTCAGGCGCCCGCGCGGCCGCTCTCCAGAGGCCGGGCCCCGCCTGCGACGCTCGCAGCTCCTGGCGATCACAGGTGCGGGGGCGCCCCGGGTCCCTCTCCGTGTCGCCGCTGCATCCCGGCGATCGGCCGTTTCTCCGCTGCCCCCGAGTGGATACTGCCCCGGGGGTTGGGGGGACGCCAGGGTTCCAGGCTGACGTATCCCGCCCGCTCCCGCGGGGCGCGCGTCGCCGCTGCCCACCCTGGCAGAGCTGTCACCGGCGCTGTCGCCTGCCCACCTGCGCCCCCCAGCGCCTGGCTTCTCCCGATCCAGGCGGCACGTTCCTGCTTCTGGAGGTTTCTGCGTGTGCATCCTCCCCATCCTCTTCCCTTTAGAGGCGGTGGTAACGGTTCCCTCTCCTGCAGCACGTTTGCTTCTCCTCGTGCCTCCCTAGAGGCGGCGGCTTGGCAGGCGACGTGGAAAGCCCTAGATTTGAAACAAGACTGACCCAGGCTCCAGACCTTGCGTCAGTGGGCTCGCTTAACCCCCCTTGAGCCTCCATTTTCTTATTTGCAAAATGGGGGCGCGTATGCTGTTCTTGACGTCATGACTGTGAGGGTGAGGCGAGGCAGGTTTTGTTGTTTTTTGTTTTTTGTTTTTTTCACTCCTATTTGGTGACACTGCGCGTCGGGCACGGGGCTGGGTTTGCACGATGTACGCATCACACAGGTGATTCCTTCCCTTTCCCCACGCAGGTCTCCAGGCCGGGGCAATGTTCCGCACCGCCGTGATGATGGCGGCCAGCCTGGCGCTGACCGGGGCCGTGGTGGCTCATGCCTACTACCTCAAGCACCAGTTCTACCCCACTGTGGTGTACTTGACCAAGTCCAGCCCCAGCATGGCAGTGAGTTCGGGGCTCAGGGTGAGGGGAACTCCCTGGGCGGGGAGGCGGAGTCTGCTTGAAGCGGGGGCGGAGCTAGAGGTCAGGTAAGTGGGAGAGAGGCCAAGTAGCCCACTAGCTGCCTGCTTTTAAATTAATTGGGATGGGGACATTGAGGGCGTTCCCGAATGAGGAGCCCCAGACATAGCAGAGCAGAAAGTGACCTCAAACCATAGTTTCTTCTCACTCCTAGGTCCTGTACATCCAGGCCTTTGTCCTTGTCTTTCTCTTGGGCAAAGTGATGGGCAAGGTGTTCTTTGGACAGCTGAGGGCAGCAGAGATGGAGGTAAGAGTTCTTGACTCCAAAAGTGAGGGGCAGGGAGCTGGACAAGCAGAGTGTCTTGAGGTCCTCATCATTCCGTGTCCACCCCCCAGCACCTTCTGGAACGTTCCTGGTATGCTGTCACTGAGACTTGTCTGGCCTTCACCGTCTTTCGGGACGACTTCAGCCCCCGCTTTGTTGCACTCTTCACCCTCCTTCTCTTCCTCAAGTGTTTTCACTGGCTGGCTGAGGACCGTGTGGACTTTGTGAGTTGGGTCGAGGGGGTTCTCCGGAGCAGGTGGGAGCCAGGGAGTGGCTTGGTGGGTAGGCTTGGGCAGTGAAGGCTGGGTTGGGGATGTGGGGTAAGCCCCAGCCTTCCTGATGGGCCCCCTTTCTGCTCTGCCTCAGATGGAACGCAGCCCCAATATCTCCTGGCTCTTTCACTGCCGCATTGTCTGTGAGTGAGATCCATGGGAGGGCAGAGGAGGGAGTGGAGGGAGAAGAGGCTCCATGGACGATTGGAACACGACAAGTCACTAACCGTGGCCCTGTACCCTAGAGCACAGGCATCCCCCTTGACTCACAGCTGTACAGGAAAGATAAATTGGGAAGTTAATTTGCATCATCTGTGTCCTGTTCCACCCCAGGGCTCCTCAGCTGCCCAGCCCCGCAGCCCTTGGCCTCCTCACCTGGAGCTCGGGCCGCTCTAATACCCTCCTAGGCAAAACTGCAGTTCCCAGGGGGCTGGGGTCGGTGGAGTGTGGCGCCTGACTAGATGGCTAGGGCCATGGTGGGCTGGAGGGTGGGGTCTTAAAGCAGGAGGTAGCCATCAGGCCCGGTGCTGACCCCACCAACCCCCCATTTGGGGGGTCCCCACAGCCCTCATGTTCCTCCTGGGTACCCTGGACTTCCTCTTCGTCAGCCACGCCTATCACAGCATCCTGACCCGCGGGGCCTCTGTGCAGCTGGTGTTTGGCTTTGAGGTAAAACCGCCTGAGGTGGCACTGAACGTGCCTCCAATAACCCAACAAACCCTTCCCGAGCACCTGTTCTGGGGCCGGGCCGGCGTCAGTCGGCATCAGCTCCCGCCTTGTATACACGCACACCCAGGAGAGCAGGAAAGCCCAGAGGGAGGCGCGTGGGGAGGAGCAGCTCCAACCTGGCGCCCTGGGAGGGCCTCCTGGACGTGGTGGCCCGAGGAGTGGGCTGCTGCCCGCCGAAGGAATAAGCTTGACCAATAGCGGGGTGAGGAGGGCTGCTCAGTGCCGACGTTCCCAGTGGTTGAGCGCTCACTTGGACGCTAGACCCTGTGCCGAGCACTCGACCTGTGGCTTTTCTTTTTTCTTTTTAAAATATTTTATTTATTTATTTGACAGACAGATCACAAGTGGGCAGAGAGGTAGGCAGAGAGAGAGGGGAAGCAGGCTCCCTGCTGAGCAGAGAGCCCGATGCGGGGCTCGATCCCAGGACCCTGAGATCATGACCTGAGCCGAAAGCAGAGGCTTTAACCCACTGAGCCACCCAGGCGCCCCTCGACCTGTGGCTTTTCATCAGCAAAGGCATGTCGTTAGAAAGGGACAGTTAGGGGCACCTGGGTGGCTCAGTGGGTTAAGCCGCTGCCTTCGGCTCGGGTCATGATCTCAGGGTCCTGGGATCGAGTCCCGCATCAGGCTCTCTGCTCGGCGGGGAGCCTGCTTCCTCCTCTCTCTCTGCCTGCCTCTCTGCCTCCTTGTGATCTCTGTCAAATAAATAAATAAAATCTTAAAAAAAAAAAAAAAAAGAAATGGACAGTTAATTCTGTCATTGGACAGACAGGCTGCCAGGGTTGGAGAGGTCTGGTGAGTTGCCAGAAGTCCCAGCAGCCCCGGGAGTGGAGGAGCTGGGGGTGCTGGGTCCCCCGCCCATCGCTGTCCTCTGCCCTGCGGAGCTCGGCCCGAGCAGTGTGTGGCTGTCGCCAGGGGGCGCTGTGTGCTGACGTCCCCGCCCCCTCCTCCCGCAGTATGCCATCCTGATGACTATGGTGCTCACCATCTTCATCAAGTACGTCCTGCACTCCGTGGACCTCCAGAGCGAGAACCCCTGGGACAATAAGGCCGTGTACATGCTCTACACGGAGCTGTTCACAGGTGAGAAGAGCCTGGGCCTCCTGGACCCGGACCAGCATCCCGGGCCCTGCCTCCCAGGCCCTGTGACTGCTGCTCTCTGCACTTCTCCTTGCCCCCAGGCTTCATCAAGGTTTTGCTGTATATGGCTTTCATGACTATCATGATCAAGGTGCACACCTTCCCTCTCTTTGCCATCCGGCCCATGTACCTGGCCATGAGGTAAGCCCAGCCCGGCCCTTCCTGCCCCCAACCCACACCTGATCCTCACCCCCCTCACCCAGCTTTCACTGTGCCTGGTCTCTCAGGCAGTTCAAGAAGGCTGTGACAGATGCCATCATGTCCCGCCGAGCCATCCGTAACATGAACACACTGTAAGTGGGCTGGTCTGGCTGCTGTCCCAAGCTCTGCCCCTGGTTCCCCCGACTCCGCCTCCGGTCTTGACCTGTCCTTGGCCTGCCCTCACTAGGTATCCGGATGCCACCCCAGAGGAACTCCAGGCCATGGACAACGTCTGCATCATCTGCCGAGAAGAGATGGTGACTGGGGCCAAGAGACTGCCCTGCAACCACATTTTCCACACCAGGTGGGCGGGGGGAGCCTGACCCTGGGGGAGAGGCTCTGGAAGGCTCTGGAAGGCTGCCCCCCAGAGTCCTGTGGACCATCGCCTTGTCTTCATCCCCCCAGCTGCCTGCGCTCCTGGTTCCAGCGGCAGCAGACCTGCCCCACTTGCCGCATGGACGTTCTCCGGGCATCACTGCCAACCCAGACACCCGCGGCCCCGGAGCCTGCTGAGCAGGGGCCGCCACCCGCTGCTCACCCCCCACCACTCCTGCCGCAGCCCCCCAATTGTGAGTGGTCCCCCTCATTTGGCCATCCAGCACACCCTGTTCTGAGCTAGGTATGGGAAACAAGGTGAATCAGACTCCCTGTCCTCCAGAAGCTCAGTCTGGGCAGGGAAGGGGGTCATAGGAAGAGACATCAAATGGCTCATAGTCATGGGTCATCAGTGCTGAGTTCAGACGGGCCCTTGGGAGCAAAGACAGGGTTCCTAACAGCCAGCCCCTTGTGTGTGACTTGCATCTGTCTCACTTGGACCTTTTCTTACTGCCCTGTCCTCTCTCTGCAGTCCCCCAGGGCCTCCTGCCTCCCTTTCCTCCAGGCATGTTTCCGCTGTGGCCCCCCATGGGCCCCTTCCCACCCGTTCCACCTCCCCCCAGCTCAGGAGAGGCTGGGACCCCACCATCCACCAGTGCAGGTGAGTGTTTCCCGGACTTCGACAGCCAAGGGGTGGGAGGAATGGAAGCGGAGGCCTCTTAACACTCTCCAACTTCCGGTTCTTACCCTTCAGCAGCCCTTCCTCGGCCCAGTGGAGCCCCCACCACCACAGGGGCTGCTGCGGCCCCGCCCCCAGCCCCTGGCTCCGCCCCCGCCCCCGAGGCCGGCCCCGCCTCAGGCTTCCCCTTCCCTCCCCCTTGGATGGGCGTGCCGCTGCCTCCGCCTTTTGGTAAGCCGAGCCACACGCGGGGTTGATGGGGAGGAGGGGTCGGTAGGACCCAGGCTGAGCTTTGGCTTCTCTCCAGCCTTCCCCCCCATGCCCGTGCCCCCCGCGGGCTTTGCCGGGCTGACCCCGGAGGAGCTGCGGGCTCTGGAAGGCCACGAGCGGCAGCACCTGGAGGCCCGGCTGCAGAGTCTGCGAAACATCCACACGCTGCTGGACGCCGCAATGCTGCAGATCAACCAGTACCTCACCGTGCTCGCCTCTCTGGGGTACGTCCAAGGCCGCCACGGAGGGCCCCCAGCCGGGGTTGCCTCGGCTCACCTATCTGTAGGCAGACTAGGGGCTCCAAGTTCTCGAGGCCTCTGTCCTCTTGCTGCAGAAGGCTTGCCTGGGTCTCAGGAGGGCTGAGGGTTAGTAGAGAGTGGACTTCAAATCCCGTTCTTTCAGGTTTTTCTAAAATTGGATGACTCCTAATTCTCAGTGCTTTATTTCATCACGGAGCCCTTCTCACAAGTGGTGACCCTGTGCCTGGGAACCACTGGGCATGATCTGAGTCAGCAAATATAAAGGCTCCTAGAACCAGCCCGCCCTAAGTTCAAGTCCTGGTCCCACCACTCACTTGCTGGGTGACCACTATCGCCTTACTTGAATAAGTCCCACGCAGAGTGCCCAGCATGCAGGGGTGGGGGGGTGACCACACAGGCTTGGCATGGCGCTGGAGTCAGAGATTTGAGTGGGGTTTTATTCAGTGGAAAGTTTGCAGGTGTCCTTTGGAACCTCGCACCCAGCAGTCTCAGAGCGAACAAGGCCACCACCAGTGCTCGAGGGCAGGTGGCTTATGGCCCATCTGCAGTGTGGGCCCACGAGGACTCCCACAGCATGTGTTCGCCTGTGTCTGCTGCTCCCTTGGCCCTCAGCGCTGACGCTACCCTGCAGGGCCCATAAGGGGCAGACACATCTGCTCAGTCGTGCCAGATGTCAAGGCCTCAGCTGCCCCTTCCTTCTTCTCTTCCCAGGCCCCCCCGACCTGCCGCCTCAGTCAGCCCCACTGAGGAGACTGCCCCTGCGGTGGTCACTGCTGCCTCCCCCACCAGCATCCCCAGCTCTGAGACTACCACCCCCTCCCCAGGGGCCTCCCCACCAGCCCCTGAGCCTGAAAAGCCTCCAGGTAGTCTCGGTCAGCCTGGGGGAGTGGGGGGTGGGGAGTGGGGAAGGAACTTCTCTCGGTTCCACTTCGGAACTCTGTCCCCAGCTCCTGAGTCACTGGGCACGGAGGAGCTGCCCGAGGATGGGGAGCCTGACGCAGCAGAGCTCCGCCGCCGCCGCCTGCAGAAGCTGGAGTCCCCTGTCGCCCACTGACACTACCCCAGTCCTCTCCCTGCCTCCACCCTCTCGGGCAGCCCTTGCTGTAACACGTCCTGCCACCAAGTGCCCGCTCCCTCTCCGTGTGCACCAGGGAGTAATGATCCCCAGCTCTGAGAGAAAGGAGGAGGCATCCCCTTGGCCAAGTGGAAAGATGCCTGAGGCCCCAGTTGACTCCAGCCCTTCTAGTCCCGGGCAGCCATGGGGATCTCGGGTCCATTCCAGCCTCCCTCCCCCACCCTGCAGCCTGTTCTGCTGGGGCCGTGAAGGCAGGAAGGCCTCTCTGAGAAGTCCTCTCCCCCCTCACCCCTCTCTGGGAGAAGGGGCAGCCCCTCCAAGCCCCACTTTTGTGTGTGTGTGTTTGTGAAGTCGCTTTCGTGCTAAACAGTATTAGCTCCCCGATCCCATGTGTGATCTTAAGGGGCTGGAGGCAGGCCAGGAACTTGCTCCCAGGGCCACCCACCAAGATTGGTACTGCTGTCCCTTTTCTTGCGCTCAACTCCCTAGAGGCCCTTTATGATGGTGGCTGTGTCATTCATGCCCTGTGGTGTTTCCGTGTCTTACTGGCAACCGCCCAGCTCAGGGAGAGGCCTGCCTGGGGGTGGAGGAGCAGGGGGGCAGCACTGAGGTGCCCTGCCCCTCTCCCCAGGGCCCCCTCTCCCTGCAGTCTGTCTATCAAGTGAGACCATTCCTGGTCTCACCCAGCAACCACTGCCCAGCCTTGCGCCAGGCTGAGGGCCCATGTGTCTGCTCCTGAACCACTGCAAGCCCCAGAATCTGTGGAAGGCCACTTCTTGACTTATAGAACGTCTCTCGAGTTCAGAAGAATTGGAACTACTTCCTTGCTGTTGTCTTTTGGCTTAAATTTTGTCTTTGAACTTGAATGCTTGACCCTAGGAAAGAGGAGCAGGAGTGTCTGGCTCCTGGTCTTTCCAGTTTAGAAAAGGCACTGGGCCAGGTAGGGACCACAGGAGCTGAGGCCCGCCTGCCCTTGTCTTTTTTTCCCTCGGTTCTGTGTTACAAGAGTTGCTGGAGACCGTTTCAGATGATTATTTAATTTGTAAATATTGTACAAATTTTAATAGCTTAAATTGTATATACAGCCAAATAAAGACTCGCCTTAGTGACTGGTGGAGCTGGGTGTCATGGGAATAGCATGCCAGGCTGCTGCTGCTTGCTCAGGCTGTCGACTTAAGAATCCCCAGGGGCATGGGTTTCATTAGACAAGTCATTAACTATCCCCATTTTCCATATGAAGAAAACTGAGCCCAGAGAAGTTCAATTCCCTGCCTTAGAGGACAAGTAGGGGAGCCAGGCTTTGAGGGTGGGAACTCGGGCCTCTGACCTTTGTAACTCCCAAGGACGGGCCAAGTGTGAAGGTTCATTGGCTGGGGGTGGGACGGGATGACAGGGGCAAAAGGCCAGCATCTTTCTTCCTGCAAAGCCCCCGTCTAGCCTTGATACCAGACCACCAGGGTAGGCAGGCTGGCTCTGCCGGATTGCTGGAAGGTCCCGAGCACCCCCTCATAGAGGCACCAACTCAAGCTAATCACTCAGCATCCCAGAGCTAGAGATGCAGTCAGGCCCAACTCTCCCAAGAATGGAGCCCAGGTGAGGGGCCTTCTACTTCTCCATGGATAAAAGGAATGAGCTCAGGGGCTGACCACGGCCCTCTGTGCCTATGCCCTATGCCCCGCGGTGACTGCGCTTGGAACTGAAGACCTCTGGGAACCACGCCCAAGTCCTCTGTGTTCTCCATAGCCGCCACCAAACCAGGTCTGGCCTGGAGCAAGGGCTGGAGAACGTCTGCAGCAGTGAGGGTCTGAAGGCCAAGGAAGACATGTACTCAGTGGGTATGCCCTGCGCTACCGCCCCTCAGTGGGCTGGGCTGTTACTTCCACCTGTCAGCAACCTCCAGATTCTGAACAGCTGAGCCCAGTGAGCTCCACTGGAGGCAGGGTCTCCTCTGGCAGACAGCCCTCCCCTGCTGCGGGCATCCCTGGAGAGGGTCACGTTCCCCCTCAACGTGAGCGAGGCCTGCTCTGAAGCCCTTTAGCCCCGACTGCGCCCTGCCCGTCTCTTAGCCCTGGCATTTATACCTCCTGTCCTAGTTGCTCCAACAGCCACCTCACTCCTCCTGAGACCCCCTGGGCTCTAGTCTGGGGGGGATGCTATCATGCAGGCTGCTCAGCTGGGCCTCAGAAGCCCTTCTCCAGGAGCCAGGCTTTGAGCTGCTCGTCAAGGTAGCCCTTGACACGCAGGGTACCTGTCACCTCATTGACCTGGGTGACCGGTGTCTTCCCCAGCAGTGGACTCAGAAAATCTTCCACGTCTTTCTGCAGGGCCTGAGAAGGGAGAGGGAGGACGATGACAAATCAAGCCTGGTCAGACCACCCCCTCTTAAAAGACTCCCATCCCTTCAGCCCTGAAAGGGTTAGAATCAGCCCCCAACCCATATCCTCACTTACCCAGATGTCTCCCTCCACCTTCCGGATGACGGTCATCTGGCGGTTGCCATGTGTGATGTCCTTGTAGACAGGGATGTTGTGCATTCGAGAGCGCCGCACCAAGTAGGGCAGGTCGGGTGGGGGGTCTGTTATATGGAAGAACAGCAGTGAGAAGCCAAATCACCCCAGGCTTCATGCCACCTTAGCTGATGCCTTTCCCCTCACAGGGTACAGAGAATCAGTGCACCCGATGGTAAAGCCACCTCTTGATTTCAGGTCGGAACACCTGCTCTTTCCCTAAACTGAAGCCAAGACCAGCTGGTTTGCCCTGGTAACCTCGCAGGCCCAGCACAGGGCCTGGCAGTAGAAGATGCTCAAGAAGAAATGAAGTTAGGGCCATGCCTCCCTATATCTTTAGGTCTGGGGCCAATCCTTGCACTTCTCCCCTGGGTCAGGGAGGCTAATATCAATCTCTGACACAAAGAAGTGGGATTTACAGCACTGAACACCTACCTACCACACGCTGGGCTCTATATTAAATGCTTTATGTACCGAGCAGATTATCTTCATCTTGCTGAAACTCCCTATGGGGAGAAGCTAAGTGACTAACTCATGATCACACTGGCAATGAACAGCAGAGCGAAATTTGAACCCAGAAATGCCCAACTCCCAAGCTGTGTTCTCAAAGGTGGTACAAGGCCTACTGGGGTGGGAGTGGGGGTCCCAGCTCTTAGGTCTTCTCTCTATGCTTCACTTTTCCAGAATGCGAAGACTTCACCCAACAGTGTGGATGGCTGAGTACTAGTAAAACAGGGCTGCCTTCCCAGGCCCTTCCTTAACACGAGACAGATGCTAAGCCCTGAGACACCTCAACACGAGTCCTGAACCCACTGGGGAATCCAGAGCCTCAACTGGGGAGGCAGACCAGTAGGGAGAGGAAGGTTTCCCCCTATAAACCTCAAGCCAACCCGATCGCCCAGCTCACCTCTGGGTGGCTGCCAACCACTGGGAGTGGGATAGTGCTCATGCTTCGGCGGCTTTGGGATGCTGGTAGGGGGTAACAGGCGCTCCACAAAATGGTATTCCTCCACAGACTCCACAAAGCTGGGGTAATCAGGAGCCTCCTCAGTTTGACTCTGAGGCCAAAAACAAAAACAAACAACAAACAACCATCAGCCCACCCACTACACACCCACCCAACAAAGGAGAGGCAGAACTTAAGCAAAAAAGGAAACACTACAGGTGAAAAGGCATAAACAAAAGCCTGGAGACAGAAAAGCCCCAGACTTCAGTCAGCCAGGGTAGAGGTAAGATGAGAAAAGAAATTCAGGCACTCTGAAGGGCTTGCCCCTCTTAGGATGTCTGTGTGACTCAAAAACCAAAGCCAGGGGGCGCCTGGGTGGCTCAGTTGGTTAATTGGCTGCCTTCGGCTCAGGTCATGATCCCAGCGTCCTGGGGTCGAGTCCCACATCGGGCTCCTTGCTCGGCAGGGAGCCTGCTTCTGCCTGTGCTCGCTCTCTCTCTCTCTCTCTCT
>ML109624.1:58231-90731 GCA_003697995.1 Taxidea taxus jeffersonii | reverse complement strand
TCCTACACTGTTGGTGGGAATGCAAGCTGGTGCAACCACTCTGGAAAACAGCATGGAGGTTCCTCAAAAAATTGAAAATAGAGCTACCTTATGACCCAGCAACTGCACTACTGGGTATTTACCCTAAAGACACAAACATAGTGATCCGAAGGGGCACGTGTACCCGAATGTTTATAGCAGCAATGTCCTCAATAGCCAAGTTATGGAAAGAACCTAGATGTCCATCAACAGATGAATGGATAAAGAAGAAGTGGTATATATATACAATGGAATACTATTCAGCCATCAAAAGAAATGAAATCTTACCATTTGCGACAACATGGATGGAACTAGAGAATATTATGCTTAGTGAAATAAGTCAATCAGAGAAGGACAACTATCATATGATCTCCCTGATATGAGGAAGTGGAGATGCAACGGGGGTGGGGGCTAAGGGGGTAGGAAAAGAATAAATGAAACACGATGGGATTGGGAGGAAGACAAACCAAAAGAGACCCTTAATGTCATAAAACAAACTGAGGGGGGTGGGGGGGGGGTTTGGGAGAGGGGGGGGGGGTTACATTGCATGTTTAAATTTTAAAAAAATAAATTTAATTAAATAAAAAAATAAAGTAAAAGAACAATATAGAAGAAAAAAATAAATAAAAGATGAAACCTGAAAAAAAAATAAATAAATACTAAGAGTTAAAATTATAAAATTCTTACAGGAAAACACAGGGGAAAGCCTTCAAAACCTTCTTATATATTGGATATGACACCAACAGGGCAGGCAACAAAAGAAAAAACAGAAAATGGAATTCATCAAAATGTCAGACTTTTTGGGGCGCCTGGGTGGCTCAGTCAATTATGTGTCTGACTCTAGATTTCAGCTCAGGTCCTGATCTCAGGGTCATGAATCTAAGCCCTCTACTGAGCTTCACAGTGGTTGTGGAGCCTACTTAAAAACAAACAAAAACAGGAAAACTTTTATGTATCAAAGGACACTATGGGTAGAGTGAAAAGGCAATCTAGAGAATGGGAGAAAATATTTGCAAATCATACATCTGATAAAGGGTTAATATCCAAAATAAAGAACTACAACTCAACAACAAAATGATTCAAAAATGAACAAAGCACTTGAATAGATATTTCCCCAAAGAAGACACACAAATGGCCAATCAGCACATGAACAGATGCTCAACATCACAAAGCAAACAGGAAATGCAAATCAGAACAAGATCCCACCTCATACCTACTGGGGATGGCTATTAACAAAAAAACAGAAAAGAAGTGAGGGCAAGGATCTAAAGAAATTGGAACCTTGCGAGTGGGAATATAAAATGGTGCCACCACCGAGGGAAATGATAGCACACTTGTTCAAAAAATTAAACAAAGAACTGTGAATATGATCCAGCAACTTCACTTCAATGCATACACTCAAAAGTACTGAAAGCAGGCAATCGAACAGATCTGCACACCCGTGTTCACAGCAGCATTACTTGCCAGATTCAAAAAGGGGGAACAACGCAAATGTCCATCAACTGATGAACAGCTAAACAAAATGTGGCATATACCTAAAATGGAATGTTACTCAGCCTTGAAAAGAATGAAATTCTGATACATGCTACATGAATGTGCTCTGAAGACATCATGCTAAGTAAAATAAGCCAGACACAAAAGGACAAACACTGTTATGATTCTATTCATGTCAGGGCCTTCAAATAATCAATTTCAGAGACAGAAAGTAGAAGACTGGTTACGAGGGACACATGGAGTGGAATGGGGAATATAGTTTAATGGGTGGAGTACCAGTTTAGGAAAATGAAAAAGCTCTGGAGATAGATGGTGATGATGGCTGCACAACCAACGTGAATGTCCTTAATGCCACTGAACTGTACACTCAAATATTACCATATAAAACAGTTCTGTTTTCTACTTTACCACAATTCTTAAAAAGTCTTAAAAAGTCTTAAGATACAGACACTCTCAGAGATATCATATATTTTCTGAGTATGTGGTAAATGTGAGTAAACAAATTTTTATTAAGTCTGGAAGAAAAGGGGTGCCTGGGTGGCTCAGCGGGTTGAGCCTCTGCCTTCGGCTCATGTCATGGTCCCAGGGTCCTGGGATCAAGCCCCACGTCGGGCTCTCTGCTCAGTGGGGAGCTTGCTTCCTCCTCTCTCTCTGCCTGCCTCTCTGCCTGCTTGTGATCTCTGTTGGTCAAATGAATAAATAAAATCTTTTAAAAAAATAAAAAATAAAAAAGTCTGGTAGAAAAGGCATAGAACTTAACTAATGGTGTTACCTCTGGAAATGAGAAATTATAGTCAAAATCATCTTTAGTATTTTTAATTTTTTAAAAGGATACTGATTTTACATATTACATGTAACAAAAACCAATATAAAAATGGCATATTACGGGCACACGAGAAAAATAAAAGACAGGAAAAGAACTGCTTCTATAAAAATACCTTTCTGCCCAGAAATACTATAAAAATTCACTAATAAAAAAAAATAACATTTCCAAACTGGTACTTTCCAGAATACACTGCTTGCATGAAATTTAAAAAACAATAATAGGAGATTCTTCCCAGGAGAAAATGAAGGAAGCACAGGAACAACACAAAGTGGAGGCAGGGGTATAAGTGGGGGGGAGAATCCACACAGCATAAGGCCAGATCTAGTCTGGATTTTGAAATGAAATTTTATAGGATTTGTACTTATCCCCTAAAGGTTTCATGACCCAACAATGATACCACCAACAGTTAATAACAGCCTTTGCCCTCCCTGCAGTCAAACCACTGTGATTCCTGAACACAGCCACTGCTTGGGGGATTCTGTGGGTATCATGCCCCTGTCTGAGCAGGAGTGGAGAATGGAAACAAGGCCACAAACCTAGCTCTTTCCATTACACAGAAATTGAGGCTTCGGGGCTCCACTTTCATGCTTAAAAATAGAAAAAGGAATTGACTTCACATTTTATGGAGAGTAGTCAAAGGAATACATTTAATGTGAAGAATCTTCAGAGAAGTGCTGTTCTTTTTTGTTTCATATTGACAAAAATAACTAAGATGACGGAACAAAGCAGGTAGAAAGCGACGATTATGAAACTCTTGACCTGATACCAGCAAGCGGTCCCCTGGCATTGGTCAGGCACAACAGCCTCCTCCAGCCCTGGATTTCCACTCCACCTCTGGAGCCACTGCCGCCCTTCTGACAATTACCTCCCATAATTTCCAAGATCAATGAACAACAGGAAACATACTTTTCTAAAACTAAATCCTTTTCTTCCTCTAATAAGTTCTGAACACTTAAGATTTAGAAACTGCCCTAACGATACAAGTTAAAATGGCATGTAAAAATCAAATTCAATATAAATGTTTCTTGAGCTCTTTACAGTCTCAGTTTTTTTGCATTTGGGGGAAAGCTGGCTGATAGTGAAACACGTGGCTTCATGCTGACTCGAAGAAGGGGACCTAAATCCTTGAAACCTGCTTCTTTGTTGTTGGGCATCATCAGAGGTTCTGGCTTTATGTCCAAACTGTGCCCAAGAAACTTGCAGAACCAGGGCTGAGCATCACACCCCTTGATGTCTAAATGTCTGATCTCATCCTAGAAACTCAAAGAAACTCATGCCATAGAATCCCCTCACTACCCCGCATTGGAGGCAGGAATGGGGTCTTCCTAGTAGTGAACTGTAGGAGGATAGCATTTACAGTGCGCCCCACTGCTCAAACCTTGGTATAAAAGAATTCAAACATGAGTCATTTATAGAACACCCTTACTGCGGGAGACAGAACACCAGAGTGGCTGAGAGCCTTCAAAGTACATCCAGACTCCACGCCTCTCACCTACCTGTTGTAAGAGCTCCGAACTGCTCTACCTGCTGCCCCTTCCCTCGCCTACACTACAGTCCAGCTCAGCCATGTCTGCAAACACACCCAGATGCTCTCAAATTCCAACAACCATCCGGCTTACTACCCTAGCCACCAAGGCCTCGCATCATTAGGTCTGGGTCACAATTCTATCCTCCTTGTCCTACCCTCTCCCAGATACCCTCGGAGCTTGGCCACACTGGCCTTTCTTCCACTGATCAACCCAGGGCTCTGCACCTGCTGATTCCTCCTCCATCCAGCACAATCTTTCCCCAGGTTTCATGGGCCTGACTCCCTCTCAGCTCCACCTTCTTCCTCAGCCCTCATACCTAACTAAGGTAGTCTCCACTCCACAGCATTCTCTGTACCTCACTCTGTTTTGATTTCTTTATATAATCACAACTGTCAATTATGCTGGCTTTTGTATGTGTCTCACCACAGTGCAAGCTCCATAAGGGTGCGACGCTGGCTCAGTGCTGTACTTACACGCAAAGGTGGCACAAAGCAGGCACCATTATCAGTATCTGTTACACACATAGATGGGAGGGTGGTAGGTAGGTGAGTGGATGGCTGGATGGGCAGACAGACAGATGGATACACAGCCGGTGCAGATGGATAAATGAACAAGCAAACAAACTAACAAAAAATGGGATGGGCCATTAATAAAAGCACCAACCACTACGCAACCAGTGCCACACCGTGCAATGAGGATTCAAAGGCAGGAAAAGCCCGCCTGGATGGGCCCTGAGGTAAGCATCATGAATGAAGTACTATCTGAAATTAACCTTAAAGGGTTGGGGGATGGGGGAAACAAGGAAGGAGTTCCTTTCAAGTGGATGACCAGGAACACAAAGAGAAAAACAAAAATAACAATCAAAAACCAGTAAACAATCTGCAGGAAACTAGTCCTACAATTTAATGTGAAAAGCTTCTACCATGAACTTAACAAGTAATACATCATAAAATACGAACCCCTAACAATGTCCCCTGTGTTTAAAAGTAAACGATTAGGGGCGCCTGGGTGGCTCAGTGGGTTAGGCCTCTGCCTTCGACTCCGGTCATGATCTCAGGGTCCTGGGATCGAGCCCTCCATCGGGCTCTCTGCTCAGCGGGGAGCCTGCTTCCCCCTCTCTCTCTGCCTGCCTCTCTGCCTACCTGTGATCTCTGTCAAATAAATAAACAAATTCTAAAAAAATAAAAAATAAAAGTAAATGATTAGCCAACTGCCCACAAAACCTCAACATTCATGCATTCCATTAAATTGCAATTCTCCCAGCCAAGGCTTGGTAGTGATCACCCTGGGTTTTTATTCAAGTCCCATGAATAAATCAACCTAGGAATAGGGCCAGATGTCTAATACCCAAAAAAAAAACAAGAGAACCATAAGCATTGTTTTTCAAACCAAAAATCTCAAGGGAGTATGCCACTGGAATCTCACCCAGCCATTGGGCAATCCACACATTGGGTTCCCCTCTCTTAAGAAACAAGTTACTCCAGGATACCTGGGTGGCTTGGTCAGTTGAGCATCCAGCTCTTGATTTCGGCTCAGGTCACGATCTCAAGGTCCTGAGTTTGAGCCCGCACAAATCAGGCTCTGCACTCACTGCAGAATTTAGAATTTTCTCTCTCGACCCCTCCCCCCACTCACATATGCTCTCTCTCCCACTCGCTCTCTAAAATAAGTAAATAAATAAATCTTAAAAAAAAAAAAAGAAACAAGTTATTCTCTTGGCACAGGCCTCAATGTCACTCAGCAGAGGGGCCCATCATCAGTCACTCATGTATTGAGCTGTTGTTCTATCGGCTTTTCCCTGACACATCTGTAATTGTGTCAAGAAGGTACCATGCTCTGGGAATATTTTCATCACTGCGGTGTATATGGGGGTGGGGGGTGAGGAACTGAGGGGGCACTGATGAGTAAGAACAGCCTCATATGTGACCTCAATTCTCAAGCCCAGCCATCTTGCTTCCTGGCAGCTGCAGTAATACAGGTTGTAAAATATTTGTAGTCATCACAGCTGCGGGGACAGAAGGGGGGAGGGCAGGTGGTCCAGAGAGACCAATGCCCGGAGCAGATAAAAATGGCAATGTTCAATTTTCTCTGGTCCAGTAGTTCTCAAAGCATGCACAAAGAACTAGTTAAAAACATAAATCTGCTACTCTTCTGCCTTCCACATCCAGACATGCCAGGCATTCAGGTTCAGAAAACCAGAGGTGGGGGGAAAGCACCCAGACTCTGCATTTTATTTTTTTTTAAGATTTTATTTATTTATTTGATAGACAAAGGCACACAGAGAGAGGGAACACAAGTGGGAGAGGGAGAAGCAGGCCTCCTGCCGAGCCAGGAGCCAGATGCAGGGCTCAATCCCAGGACCCTGGGATCATGACCTGAGCCAAAGGCCGATGCTTAACAACTGAGCCACCCAGGTGCCCCAAGACTCTGCATTTTAATATGCACCCTCTGTGACTTGAAGCCTGTGGTATCAAAGAACGCAACTACCAGTCTGAGTGACTCTGCGGGGAACAGAGTATGGAATCCCTGCACACAACAGCCCCCAGGCCACCAGTATCTTCATTTCTTTGGGGCCTTCTGAGAATCGGATGAAAGCCCAGTTTTTATTTCTATCACTTCCATGCCATTCTCTTCTCTCCATTAGTAATGCAAATGTTTGAACAAGGCTTTCTACAAAACACCACTGATTTGCCAAACATCTTTCTCCAATTACCCGAAACTATGAAGCTCCTGATAAATTAGCTAAAAAGCTAAAAATTCCCAATTAAAATCTTGAGTCTGTATAATTAAAGCATTGCTTTGCTCAAAGTATAAATCCATGGGTGGATAAACTTCACCTCCCTCCCTTGGGAATAATAAAAAAGGTGCTTAGGGGGCCTGGGTAGCTCAGTCAGTTAAGCGTCTGACTCTTGGTTTTTGGCTCAGGTCATTATCTCAGAGTCCTGAGATCCAGCCGATGTTGGGCTCCACCCTGAGGGTAGAACCTGCTTAAGATTCTCTCTCTCCCTTTCCCTCTGCCCCTCCCCTCTCAAAAAAGATGCTGGTTAATCTTCGGCAGGTCAAACAGTAAGGTAAGGAGTTTGGGGGAGGGGGCTAAAGATTTTATTTATTTGAGAGAGAGACAGAGAGAACACGCGTGCACCTGTGCAGTGGAGAGGGGCAGAGGTAAAGGGACAAGCAGACCCCTTGCTGAGAAGAGAGCCTGACGCAGGGCTGGATCCCAGGACCCCAAGATCATGACCTGAGCAGAATGCAGATACTTAATCGACTAAGCCATGCAGGCAACCCTAGGAGTTTGTGTTTTTGACACAACCACAGATGAGATCAGAAGATTAAAATAAGGGGTGCCCGGGTGGCTCAGTGGGTTAAAGCCTCTGCCTTCAGCTCAGGTCATGATCTCAGGGTCCTGGGATGGAGCCCCGCATCGGGCTCTCTGCTCAGCAGGGAGCCTGCTTCCTCCTCTCTCTCTGCCTGCCTCTCTACCTACTTGTGATCTCTGTCAAATAAATTAATAAAATCTTTAGAAAAATAAAAAAAGAAGGTTAAAATAACTAAGAATCTGCCCAAAATGCATAGAAAGGAACAAAGCCCTTAAACTTTAAATGCACTAGCCTATTAGTGCCCTGAGATAGTTGTTTAATCTAGTTGAAGATTATAAATGTTTCATGTGTCAAAGGTAGAGAGGATCAGTTTTTAATTTACCAGCCAAATTTCAATAGGAGAGAACCAAACTCATCAATTTTCACAATTTCAGTAAATAGATTTAAGAAGGTAAGCTGAAGGTCGGTGATCAATCAATCAGTGGGTCCCCAAGCAAAGATACAACCATGTATCTCTTGGAAAGGCCTCTTTTTAATTCTAATGCACCAACTTAGGACAATTATCTATATGGAAACAAATCAAAATAATAAGACAAAAGTGATCCTTTGCAGCTCCCCTGACAAGGAAGAAGCCAGCCTGCTTGGAAACATCTTCGAAGTTCACAACCTTTCCAACCAGCCAGGTCCGCATACCCCAGGTAGGGCACGGCGCGGGCACACGCGCACACACACACACACACACACTGATGGAACTTAGTAGAGATTGTGGCTGCTGGTGAGCCAAGGGCAAGACTGCAAGAGGTCAAGGGCCCACCCAGCCTCCATACCCAACCCTCCCCTCAGAGGGTTATGCTGCTTTCCCAACTCAGGGAAGTCAGTGTTCACACTGAAATAAAAACAAGGGTGATTTCCGTAGCCCAAGAGGTCCGGCCAGGTACCAGCCCTGTCCTGTTGGGAAGGCCCCTGTGTGACAGGTGAATCCCAGGACTCAGGGTCACCAGCACTCCCACCACGATACCACGACAAAGATGAACAAAACCAACGACAAAAACAACATAATGAAGACACTCTTGCAAAGTCTCTGCTTCTGTTTTACTAACGCTTCTGTGTAAACACAACAGGACTCATTTGTTTGATGAATCAGTGTGACAAAACGAACTAATGACTGGAATAAAGGAGAGGATCTGGATACCATTTTGGCAACCAGACTTGGAAGCATATTCTTGTCACAAGTCAACAACACGAGACTTGGAAGCACATTCTTGTCACAAATCAACAACACGAGCCTGGCTTAGGTCATGCAAAAACCGAAATCAAACCAACAGAGATAGGGAACTCGCACCTGGAGTTCGAGCCTTAAAAAAAAAAAGGAAAGACCTACACTAAATAAATGTACTTTTATGAAAAAAACACACTTATTGGCATCAACATAATTCTTCCATATACTGAGAATAAGTCTCATTAGATCTCAGCCTCAAACTGAAACACGCAGGAATGAAGTGCCCACCTATGTGCACCTGCCACGGGCTGCCACCTGTGTCCTAGTCTGTCCTCCATTCCACCTTCAGGATTCCATAGCACATATTACTTAAAAGGCTAGCCTGTCTCTGGAAGTACAAATAAATAAAACCAAACGGAGCTCTTTCCCCACCCACCTCTCTCCCCTACATATTTCCTCCCGATCCTACAGAAGTTGTAAATGTCCAAGGTTTCCAGGCACAGAGATGGATCCTTGCTGATAAAACAAGTCTATGGAGAAAGTTATAAGTGAAGTGATGATGATCTTTAGACAGGCATAAAATTAAAAGCTCTGACACCATTTTTCACTGGTCAACTTCTCTCAGCAGTGTGTCAATACACACGTGAGCTAGTCCAAAGATGTGTATTTGAAAGTTCATTTTTCCAGCTCCTTCTAGCATTTCAATTAAGTGAGGGTTTCAATCACACTAAATAAATGAGAATATAAATAATTAATGCAACACTATGAACTAGGTGGGCTCTGGGCCTGAGGGAAGAGCCCCTCAATTACAAAATACCCTTCCCCACCTGCTCACACATACATGCAACCCCCTCTCAGTAAGACCCAGGCAAATAACCCCTACTTAAAGGGGAAGGGCATTTAAATGAAAACATGAGCAGGAAGCAGCTTCCACCATCAGGAATGGCTAAGGAGGGTGCTGAAATCTCCCAATATCTAGCCACCCATGGAAGAGCTCACACACTAGCAATCTTTTCTAGGTAATCAACAGCATGTTCCTACCAGAATCGTGTTCCTCTGCAAGAATGCAACAAGGAAAAGAGCTTCTGGCTGGCGGTTGTGCTACTGCTTCCACGCCCTGATCCCTCTGGAAATATCTCTCAGAGCAAGCACATCATTCTCCTGTTCCAACTTCTTCTCACTGTCAGAATACATCACGGGACCACACAGCAGCCTGTAAATGTATGGGGCATGCTGCCGATGCAGCCACAGAAGGCATGCAGAGGCTGCACGGCCAGTTCCAAGAGCAAGCAGAGAGAGCTAGTTAAGGCAGGCAAACCGCTAGTCACCTTTACCAGCCCAGGCCTTATGGGCAGCAAGTAGAGCTCTGGGAACCATGAAAATAAGCTACCCCCAACCAAAGTGTTAAGTTTGGGAACAACAACCTAGAATGCCTCCTCCACTCTGCATCTTTAAAGGTCAGTGAAAACCTTCACTCTGCTGGGAGGCCGGCCTGGCTTGACCGTACCAGCAGTGGCATCAGCCTTCTCAGAACCCAGGACATTCATAGACAGCACAGCTCCCCCCCACCCATGACACACAAGTCCAAAACAAACTACACAACCCAGGCTCACCCCTGGACTTGGCAGTGAACAAGACCAAGGGAGCCTGAGTTCTAGCAGTAGGGTGGACAGAGGAGGAACAAAGAAACAAGCAGATCATAACAGAACGGCCAAGTGCTATGAAATTAGTCATCAGAGTATGGTGACAGAGCACCTGGCAGGGGCTTCCTCAGGACTGAGGCAGTCAGGGTATACCTTCTGAGGAGGAGACATGGATGCTGAGACAAGAGTCAGAAGTAGGAAAGAGCTCAGTGTGCTCTCAGGGCAGGTAAAGTATAAGAACGGAAGCACAGATGCCTGCGGGGCATGGTGGACAGAGTCACAGAAGCCCAGCACTGGCGCATGGTAAGTAACAGCAGGGAACTTAGTTTGTAATCTAAAAGCATTGGAAGGCACTGGAGGGCCTTAAGGAGGAGCAGAACATGATGTTCTTGTCACCCATCCTACACTGTCCTGTACTACTCTGTACCTCTCTCACTGTTATCAACCTTCCAAGTTTAAGTTGTCCCACATCTATTCCTAGGAGCAGGAACTGGGTCACAGCACTTCCTTCTCTCCCTTAAGTGCCCAGTATACTGTCAGGTACTTAAAAAGACACTTAATGCATAAATATACACACACACAGAGTGCATTTGTCCAGAAGATTTAAAGAACCTGTATATTTTTTAATATTTTTTTGATTTATTTATTTGAGAGAGAGAGAGGGAGAGGGAAGGGGCCGAGGGAGAAGCAGACTCCTTGTTGAGCAGAAAGCCTGACACAGGGCTCAATCCCAGGACCCTGAGATCATGATCTGAGCTGAAGGCACCCCTAAAGAACCTGTATTTTAAAACTTGCCAAGGGGCACCTGGGTGGCTCAGTAGGTTAAAGCCTCTGCCTTCAGCTCGGGTCATGATCCCAGGGTCCTGGGATCGAGCCCCGCATCGGGCTCTCTGCTCAGCAGGGAGCCTGCTTCCCCCTCTCTCTCTGCCTGCCTCTCTGCCTACTTGTGATCTCTGTCTGGCAAATAAATAAATAAAATCTTTTTTAAAAAAAGTGCCAAAATAACCATTTCTCTACAATGTACATAGTTTTCGCTATTAGTTGGATTATACTGACAAAATAAAACATTTGGAATTAAAAGCTCAACTGACATTGAGGTAAAATGGCGGGCTCGTGGTGAGCGGCTGTCAGGAATGAAAATAGATATACCTTGAAGAAGATTTTAAAATCAGTTTCTCTTCAGATCATCTTCTTTCATACCACCCGATAAACATCTTGATTCACCATGGTGTTACCAGCAGTAAAATGGGTGATATCAAACAGAACTATCTGGAAACATTTATTTCCAATTCAAAATGGAGCTTTATATTGTGTTTCTCATAAATCTACATATTCTTCTCTACCAGATGACTATAATTGCAAAGTAGAGCTTGCTTTGACATCTGATGGCAGGATGATAGTGTGCTACCACCCTTCTGTGGACATTCCATATGAATATACACAACCTATCCCTTGGCCAGATCCTCTGCATAATAATTAAGAAACACATGACCAAGTGCTGAAAACCAGATTAGAAGGAAAAAATGAGCACTTTGAGCAAGGACCCATGATAGAACAACTTAGCAAAATGTTCTTTACTACTAAGCACCACTGGTATCCTCGTGGACAGTATCATAGACATCATAGGAAACTGGATCCTCCACAAGACAGATGATACTGAAGTTTTCAGGAATCAAAAAGATGTTATCTTGTGTCTCATTTGCCATTTGAGAAAATACATTGAATATATTCACTAACGTGTTATATAGCAAAATAATAATAAAATGTGTTCATATATTAAAAAAAAAAAAGCTCAACTGACAGAAAGGCATGCTTATCTATAGGTGAAAACAATTTGGCAGCTGTCTTCCTACCAACACAAAAGCAAGCAAATTAGCTACTTGCCCAGAGAGGAAGCCCCTCCTTTTTTTTTATTAGGTTTGGTTAGCCAGCATATAGTACATCATTAGTTTTTGATGTAGTGTTCAACGATTCATTAGTTGCGTATAATACCTAGTCTTCCCGGGAATGGAAAGGGGGGAGACAGACTACAGACAAAGTGGCTGGCCCTCACCATCACCAGGGCCCTCCATACCTACTTGTCGCCACCTACTGAACAGAGAGGACACAGATCTGCACTCTGTTGCCAGGTCTGAGACCCCTGAGCCAGTTAACTGGTAGAACAAATTAAATTGATACAGCACAATTCATGCATCTGAAGAGAAAGCTCCTAAAAGAAAGACTCAGAAATGGTTAAAATGGGTGCCTAGCTGGCTCAGTCAGTGGACCATGTGACTCTTGATCTCGGGGTTGTGAGTTCAAGCCCCACATGTGTAGAGATTACTTAAAAATAAAATAGTAGGGACGCCTGGGTGGCTCAGTTGGTTGGGCGGCTGCCTTCGGCTCAGGTCATGATCACAGCGTCCTGGGATCGAGTCCCACATTGGGCTCCTTGCTCAGCAGTGGGCCTGCTTCTCCCTCTGCTTCTGCCTGCCACTCTGTCTGCCTGTGCTCGCTCCTGCACTCTCTCTCTATCTGACAAATAAAAAAAAAAAAAAAGTAAAAATAAGACTTTCTTACTCTAATAAGCTAACATGCCTCATTAGATGGTAAAGGAAAAAAAAATCATGCTTTGTATGTCTTTATGTTATAAAGAGGAGGTACTAACTGAAATAAGGTTTAGGATCCCAAATATACAATGCATTATTACTCATCACTTCTTAGAGATTTAGAATGAAAACAAAAAGTGACTAAAATTTTTCTCCAAAGAGAGTTACAGCAGAACTAGCAAATCGCAACCACATTAAACCACAGAGAGTAGCCCAAGGCAAAAGGAAAACTGGGGAGCACGGTGTCCCAGAAAACAAGATTCAAGACCACACCCAGGGGCAAGCGGCAACAGTGGTGTTGCTGCTCAGTGGGCAGGACATCAGGGCCCGCCAGCCATGGAATCAGACAACACAGGGCTCAGGGGGCCTCAGCAGGAGCCCCTGAAGATCACAGTACCCAGAGCAGGCGGCAAGCAGAAAGGAAATGGAGGCACTTCTCAATTGGAAATGCTCAGGAATATTTAAAAGCCACAGGAATGAGATGAATGAGTGAGACAGACAGACCGACTGGACAGGAGGACAAAATGCTTAAGGGAGGCTGCCAGGAAGGTACAAGGGAGGCCAGGGAGGATGCCACAGCCCAGGCTGGTCTGGCTCCACCGGATACAGGCTCACAGGGCTTTGCTTGTAGAAGGGCTCACCTTTGGCTTCACCCTTTATTGTAATAAAGAATAACTCTTTATTATAATTTTTTAACAAGGGGCTGCTCGTTTTCATTTGGCACTGGGCCCCACAAATTATACAGCCAGTCCTGGCCTAGGGGAGGTACTGGCCTCAGCACAGAGAAGGGCAGCTCTGCCACCTATGTAGGAAGAGGGGGATGGAGAAACAGGGTCAATGCCTTCAGATGGCTTCTTTGTGAAGGAGAAAGATAGCCATCTGTTATGAACAAGCAAGAGAGCAGATGAGGGGTGTAGGTTAAGAATATCCCATGTAGGGTAGAGAAATTTGGTCAACTTCATCTTAACCAAGGGACCGAGGTTAACATAACCTGTAATAAGACAGATCAGTCTCATGTACTTCCCTATGATGCACCGAGAAAGGCACATCACTTTTGTGCTATATGGTATTCCTGTCAAAACCCATATCCTCACTGTAATCGGAGAGCCCAAATTGAGGAATCTTCAACAAAATAGCACACCAATACTCTTGAACATCGTCAAGGTCATGAAAGACTAGGAAAGGCTGAGGAGCTGTCACAGATTAGAGAAGAGAAATTACAATTAAATGCAATGCGGGATTACCCTGAAATAGAAAAAGGACATTAGAAGAAAAAAAAATACTAGTGAAATTTAAATAAGGTTTGTAGTGTAGCTAATGATGTGGGAAACAAAGGTAAAAGAAAAGTTAAATTTCCTTACTATTTACAGCCCATTGACAAGTCCTTGAAATAGGCACAGTGACATTCCTCTAGGAACTCAGCTGCCTTGATGTTAATACTTTGGTAAGGACAAAAAGATGCTCTTAACCTCACATTATCCCAACCTCCTGGATCTTTTAACATACAAAAATTCCTTTGGAAACTTCCTTTACCTCTACTCCCAAGATACATTTTAGCAATCATCCTCCAAGCACATGGCCCAGTGATATACATCTGAAGGGTCTCATGACTAGGGTTTTACTAGTAATAGGTGATCCTGTCCTAACAATAGCTAGCCCCCTCGGGGTCCTGGAAACCTTGCTTGCAAAATTCCTTAGCAACTTGCTAACCCCCTCCCAACTTGAAAGTATATAATCCGTAGCTCCTCACAACCCCAGGGCAGCTCTTTCTGCCCAAAGGTCCTGTCCTGGTGCTTTAATAAGACCACCTTTTTGCACCGAAGACATCTCAAGAATTCTCTTGGCCATTGGCTCCAAGCCCCAACATTCCCACCATCAATTAACAGTATTCTATCAGTATCAATCTCAGTGTTCCATCTGTACGCTATGATTGTGTAAGGCAGTAAAGTTAGTGGGAGCTGGGTAAAGCAACCAGGGGAACTGTGACTCTAACTTTCCTTAAATCTCCAATTATTTCAAAATAAAACATTTAAATTTTTATGTGGATTTTTCATTTGTGATTTTGTTTAATGTTAAAGTAATTCCAGGAACTTTAATTATTACATTTAAAGTCTAGCACTACTATGTCAGACATGTTCCTGCTTCTCTATCAACCCAAAGAATCAGCAACAAGTAAGAAAGGTTATGTTCCCCTTAAAAATAAAACTTGGAACTAAGGGGGAAAAAAACAGTTAAAGAAAAAAAAAATCACCCACAGGTAAACTGCTTGTTTTTTTAGTTTCAATAAACTGAATGAAAATTTTAAAAATAAAAATAAACCATGGCCCCCAACGCACAGGAACCACTGGCATTTTTCTCCAAAAAAGGCTGGGAGGTGGCAAGCATTCAGGGACTATTAGATTTCTCAAACAATGTCAGTGACCTCAGATTTTAGGCAACAATTTTTTGCTTCCTGATTTTGAAAACTGGGTTTGCATCTTGGTTCCGCCTCTTAGCATCTATGTGACCCTTAAGTTACTGCTTAAGCGTGATGCCTCCATTTCCTCATCATACCCTATTGATGAGGGAGCAGAAGGCTGGCTGAGGACAAAGCAAAAGCTGGCAGCTTGCACCCCCTCTCCCCCCCACCCCACCTCAGTGACAGGCGTGACATCCCTCAGGCACTCCTGGCTGCCCTAAAAGAAAAACAAATAGTTAACTTGCAGAGATCACAGTCCTGCAAGACAGGAGTCTCCCTCGGGTTTACAAGTGTCCTAGTGATTTACAACAAAGAAGCTATCTTATCAATAGCCTAACTTCCAGAGACAAGTAACTCAGTTCCTCAAGCCCTAACATCACCCTCCCCTCCATAAAACTGAAGGAGGCTGAGGCAGAAGGAAATGTAAATAAAGTTAAATTTCTCCTAAACCTAAAAACTCACTGACGAGGATGTTTTATAGGAGGAATGTGACATTCCACCAGGAAACTCCCAACTGTCTTCATGTTAGTGCCTCATTAGAGGGAAAAACAGCCTTGGCTTGACAATAACCAGGCTCCCAATATCCTGACAGTCTTCTTTACCGTGACAGCCCTTCTTAACATCCCCTTTGCCCTCACCTACCCAACTCCTGTGTATATAATCAACCACTCCTCAGGACAGTGGGGCAGCATCTCTTCCTGCCCACGGGTCCTGTCCCCGTGCTTTAATAAACCACCTTTTTGCGCCAGAGACGTCTTAAGAATTCTTTCTTAGCCATCAGCTCCAGACCTCACCCCACCAAACCTCACCTAGGTTTTAGAACTTCATCACTATGATAAAGATTAAATCACTTACTACATTTTAAAAAAAAGAAACCTGGGTGCCTCGGTGGCTCAGCTGGTTGAGTCAAGGCCTTCAGCTCAGGTCATGATCCTGGAGTCCCAGAATTGAGTCCCGCATCGGGCTCCCTGCTCAGCTGGGGGTCTACTTCTCCCTCTGACCTTCCCCCTCTCATGCTCACTCTCTCTCATTCTCTCTCTCTCTCAAATAAATAAAATCTTTTTTAAAAAGAAAAAGAAACCTTAGAGCAGTATCAACATACAGGAACTATACTGGGAGAGGCCAGGATGAAAGGAGGATGACACTAGATTTGGGCCTGGCTGATAAGGTAAATGATAGTCCCACGAATTTAGGAAAAAAGAAAACAGAAGGAATGTGTGGAGGTGGTGTGGCAGGAGTTTCTCGTTTTTAGCTTTCTGCAATGCAGAGGACCATCAAAAGCAGGCTGCCAATTGACCTAAACCAGTCTGACTTTGCATTAACTATTAGGTTTTTCTTGGTTGACAACAGTAAGGACCCAAAGAGGAGGAGAGTCTGCTCTCCTCCTCTGGATGGTATCAGGTTATACTAATGGCAAGTCTTAGACCAACTTCAGCCATACATGCAGACCTTCATATTTAAGATGTAAATTTATAAGCAAGCAGGCACGAAAATAATTCACATCAACTCTTATAAAGCTGGTAGAGCCTTAGTACTCTATCCCACTTAGTACTCACAATGACAGCTTCATAAGAGATTCTCCAGTGGCAGATACATGAAGCAACCAGAGTCTTCAGCCCCCTGTGCTGGACAGGAGACTATTCAGGCATTGTCCATAAGGATTCAGACTATGGGCTGCTATCTTCTCCTACTCTATTCTTGTAAAAAGAGTATCTCAAAAGTATTTTATCCAATAAATATCAATGAAAGAAACATTATAACTTTGAACATGTCATCCAGTTTTACATTTATCTAATACTTCCCCCACCTACTGCATCATTCCAATTCATAGCATCCTAGGAAGGGGAAGGAGAGGTGGGGGAGAAGGAAGAACAGAAATGTCCCCTTGGTCTCACTCCTCTGCCTGCTCCCATGTGTCTTGAAGGCTATGAAGTGGGCACATTAATTAAAGCCTCAAGAAGTGTTAAGCATCTGTAAAAACCATACAGGTTGCAAGAACTATCATAGATTTCCTTTCTCTATTTTAATTAAAATTTTTCCTCAAAGCTTAGAGAGCTAGCAGCAAATCCAGGTCAGACAGTGCTTCAGAAAAATAAGGATTTACAGAGAACCTCAAGTGGCACATGTACCCACAGCTGGGACAAAACCCACTCCAGGTAACCATTCTGATCCCATGCAGAGGCCAGGCCCGGGCTCAAGTGGAGTTGTGCCGTTACTCTGCTGCCACCCAGCGGTGTATGGGCGCCAAAGCACCCTGCAGCGGGGAAAGGACATTTCCTCTGGAATCCAAAGTCAGGAGGTTAAGGGAAAAGTCCTGTCCAGCCTACCACAGCACCAAGGAGATGCAGTGTAAACAGATGCATTCTTGGGAAGGGATGTATTAACACAGATACTAGTTTGCTACAATGAAGTCTTTTCTCCACCTCAGACAGGAACGCCTCCAGGGACTCAATCAAAGCCAAAAGCCAGGGGACAGATCTGGACAGAGTCCAGGCTTACCTGCTTTGGGTCAGAGGTAGCAGCACCAGGAGCCGGGGACTCCAATTCTATGGTCACAGGTCCATCGTTCTGAATGTGGACTTGCATGTAGGCACCAAACTTGCCATCTGAAAGAGCAACACAAACAGTTATGAGAGGCAGAGACCCCAGGTTACCCTGTCTAAAAAGTCACCAGATCAATGCAATCAGAAACATGAAGAGTAGGACTAGCCAGTAAACATGGGAAAAGGTGGAAGTAGAGAGGGAAATGCAAAATTAAAGAGCAGAGGTGCAAGCCCTATAGACTTGGCAAGAATGAAAAGATCTGAGAACATCAGGTGGGGAAATGTGGGCTTACAGGACTATAAAATGGCTGGAAGGTAAATTGGTTTGGCCATTTCGGAGGGCATGATGGTGCTTGAAAAAGCTCTACAACTCCGGAATTCCACCTTGGGTGGGGGGCGGAGGGTATACTCGGAAATTCTTACACAAAAGGAATGTTAGAGGGTATTCATCCAGGCAGCATTTAAAGATTTTATTTATTTACTTGACACAGAGAGAGAGCACAAGCAGGCAGAGTGGCAGGAAGAGGGAAAGGGAGATGTAGGCTCCCTGCCAAGCAAGGAGCCCGATGTGGGACTCAATCCCAGGACCCTGGGATCATGACCTGAGCCGAAGGCAGCCGCTTTACTGACTGAGCCACCCAGGCGTCCCCAAGGCAGCATTTATTACAGAAAAAGTGGACACAATCTGTCCCTCACTGGGGGGATGAATGCATAAACTCTACTTTAACTCCTCAGTGGAATACTATGCAGCAGCCACGTGTATCAACAGGGCAAATCTCAAACACATGATGTGATCTTTAAAAAGCCACTTGCTGGGGTGCCTGGGTGGCTTAAGTCTTTAAAGCATCTGCCTTTGGCTTAGGTCATGATCCCAGGATCCTGGGATCAAGGCCCGGATCAGGGTCCCTGCTCAACAGGAAGTCTGCTTCTTCCTCTCCCACTCCTTCTGCCTGTGTTCCCTCTCTCGCTGTGTCTCTCTCTGTCAGATAAATAAAATCTTAAATAAATAAATAAACAAATAAAAATAAAAAGCCACTTGCTGGGGTTCCTGGGTGGTTCAGCTGGTCAAGGGTCCAACTCTTGATTTCAGCTCAGGTCATGATCTCAGGGTCATGGGATCAAGCCCCATGTTGGGCTCCACACAGCAGTGAGTCAGATGGAGATTCCCTCTCCCTCTACCCTTCCGCCAGGTGCATGTGTGCATGTGTGCATGCTCTCGCTCTCTCTCCCTCTAAATAAAATAAATAAATCTTTTTTTTAAAGTAACTTGCAACAAGGACATATCATTTTAATACCATTTATTCATTTATATGATACTTTTTTTTTAAGTTTGGGTTTTTTTTAAGATTTTATTTATTTATTTATTTATTTGACAGGGAGAGAGATCACAAGTAGGCAGAGCAGCAGGCAGAGAGAGAGGGGAAAGCAGGCTCCTTGCTGAGCAGAGAGCCCGATGCAGGGCTCAATGTGGGGCTCAATCCCAGGACTCTGAGATCATGACCTGAGCCAAAGGCAGAGGCTTAACCCACTAAGCCACTCAGGCACCCCTATATGATACTTTTAAATAACCAAAATGAGTTATATTATTTACAGAGATATATACATTAAATATATATGAAAAAAACATGAGCAAGAAACCCAAACACAGAATAAGAACCACATTCATACTGAAGAGAAGGCAGGGGATGATGGGATTTGAGAGAGAGAGAGACCCCAGACAAATGTGATTAGCTGGGTAGTGAGCATACTAGTATCTATTTTCTGTATGCTTCATAATTAAATTTTTCAAATAAATTAAATATAAAAGTAAAAGGATAGGTGGAAAGAGAGGTCCTGCTCCCTCACTGTGGGAGCCATCCTGCTCTCAGGATTCATTTCAAAATGGCCACAGGCTGACCCAGAAAAGAGCTCCTCGCTGTGTCCTATTCCAAACCTTCTGTTTTAACACCCAAGCCCACTCAGTTGTGTCTGATCAATTCCCAAATGCTGAATTACATTTCTAAAGAAAGCCAAGAATATGTCTTGAGAGATGACTCGGTGGAGTATCAGAAAAACGACTCCATCCATCCAAGTACCTCTGTTAAACCCTGGGCCTAATCACTGCTAATGACACATATAGACACTTACTCAAGGGAACACACAGGTCTTGACACTTTATCAATTAAATTTATTGAATTTAAATTTATCAATTTAAATGCAAAGTAAGCAAAGAACTGGGTCCAGAATTAAAATAGTACAAATGCTCAGAAACAGAACCACCAGAAACTCTTCTGCTGCCACCTACCAATAAGTAACGAAGAGAGCATATGAGATCCAGTCCAGATGTGAAAACCACTTACTGTTTTTCACTAACAGCAACTATGTGCCAACATGGTGCTAGAGTTCAAAGACTCAGCTGCCAGGTACAGATAGCCCTGGCACTCATGAACCCTGTAGTCCAGTATGGGGACAGCTGGGCACATCGTGGTGACAGCGCAGTATGGCAGACACCTTGAGGGATTCTGGCTCTAGGGACCAGAGAAGGGTCCGAGTCCTCCTTGGGGATGGAGAGGGAATCAGAAAGACTTCTTGAATGAGGCTATGCAAGGTCCAGGCTTTAAAGGACAACCAGGACCCAGGCTGAAAGAGAAGGACAGGCCCAGCCCTCACAAACTGTGAGGCTTTGGGCAACTTTCTTATCCTCCCAATGGCTCAGTTTCTTGTCTATATCACAGGGATGCTAACAAGAGGACCTAAAACATGGGGGAAATTTAATGAGACAGTGCATGCAAGTGCTTGGGACCACGGCTCACACATAGTGTGTGCAAAATCAGCATTTGCTCTTATTGTTATAAAAAGTCATGTTCAAGACTTGTTCATGTTCATTGTTATAAAAGGTCTTGTTCAAGAGGCTCCACACAACCAGAACCACGCTTCCCAAACTGTGCCCTGCCAGGTATTCCTTGAATAAAGAATGCCACAGTCACATACTTTTGGAAAACCACATTTGCTGAACTCTCCTTCAGAGAGAGACTCACAAAGCACAACAGCGTGTAACAGACTCTCAAGATGTCCTTGAGTAGAGAAACCTATTTAGTTTCTTTACCTTGGTAGTTCCCAAACTCCCCAGGGCGAGGAGCTCTAATTTCACACAAAACATCCTTTACAGAGCAAATGATCCTCTGAGGGAAGCCAAGAAAAACAAAAGCACCAAATGGACACGCTAGCTCAGGGCAGGCCAGCCTGGGGCCTCTCTGGCTCCCTCCCTGGAGAGCAGCTCTGCTCTCAGGTCCTGGGCTCCCTCAGATGCCAGACCCACTGCCGCATAAGGCGACATCCACGAACCTCTGCTCCTGTTGCCACAACCATACAGTTTCCATTTCGGGCTCCTTCCCCTGGTAGCACTCTGTCCAGTGATCCTTAACCTCATGGAGGGTCTTAGCAAAGTGGACATACCAACGGCTGTTTCCCTTCAATGCTCAGAGAGCAGCATTAGAAACTCCATTAGAAGCACGCAAGCTGTTCGCCATTTTTACAGGCAAGATTAATCTCGTTTTTACCACAAAGCCAAACGTGATCAAACAATGGTGACTTTTCTTCAACTCCCATCAAATTAAAGTGGCCATTTAAGTCTACACGGCTTTTGTTTTATCCATGTCAGACTAGCTAAAAAGACATCAGCTGGGAAGGAAATCATGTGTTTAATTGCATGCTAAAATTATGGCTACAATTAGTACAAAATTTCAGCCGCTGCACTCCTCAGGGAAGCTGAAGGCAGACTCAGGAGGAAAGGAATTATTTCCGACCTTGAATTTCTGTTGCCAGGATATACAGCATATGCTTCACTATGTTTATTACTCCAAGTAGCGAAAAATTTATTTTCTTTTCCTGTTTTTCTTCAGTTATGAACAGAACTATTATCTGAATTTCCATTTGTATAGACAATAAATCCAAAGACATGTTTTAAGAGGTCTTAAAATGAAAACATTTTTTCCAGTTCAGATGAAAGAGCAAAGCCCCATGAAAATTATACTGGCCAGAGGAAATAAAAACATTTTTTAAAATAATCTTAAAAGACAGAAACATATCTGCAGAACTACAGCTGGGCTCTAATGGTGATATAATCAAGTCACCCTTAACTCTAAGTCCCAGAGTTCTGTCCAGAGCTGGAGAAGTACATGTCAGGCACATTTGTGCCACATGTTTCCAGCTGGAAGGCTCCCAGCTGGAGCCCCAAACCTGCTGTGACCTGGTTTCCAGCAGCCACTGTCCAAGGCCTCTACCAGCTCCATACCACTGCACCCCATTAGCCTGTGAAGGCTGACACCCCACCTTTTGAACAATACCTGACTGATGGTCACCACTCCCTGAGAAGCCCTGCCCCGTCTCTCCCAGGACCTGCTGGTTCAAGGACAATAGCAGGACAGTCACCACAAGGAGGCTGCTTGTTAGTACAGGCATGGCACTGGACCCACAGCCCTGCAGTCAGTGTGCAGGAAATCTGGGTCCCTGTTACTGCTGTCACTCCCACTGCTGTCCATGGTAGAATATGGGTAAATGGCAGGAGGAGGGGGAGGGGGCAGGCAAGGAAACCACACCGAAAAGAACATGTTATTGAAGAAAAATGGAGAACAGAAGGCCTAACAGCTTCTTGGCCTGGCTGGGAGCAAGACCATGCACCTTCCACAGCCAGCCTATGTGGCCATGACCAGGTTGGGAGTTGGCCTACCTCTGGGGACCAGTCCTGAGTCTCAGGCTAGCCACCTGAGCACATCCCCAACGGCAGCTGCCTCTGTCACTAAGGCAAAGTCCTCACCACCCAGGCTTCCTCTTCATTCTACTTTAAAGCTGTTCAGGGACTGGGCAGGCAGGGAGGAGGGTTATTGATGGAGGCCCCAACATCAGGTGCACAGGCTGGGAACCAAAAAATCAAGCAAATGTGTGTAAGTGGAGGACTCAAAATAAGCATGTGGCAAGGAGAGGGCCACCAGAGCTAACGGAGTTTGCTCTAGACCCATGGGCTTACATCACACCTGGAGCCCGGAGGAGTGGACCCTGGTGGGCCATGGGCACTATGGCAGCTCTGCCCACTAGCCAGAACTGCTTCTCTGAGGGTACCATGTCCCCGGGCCCCCTCCCCAGAGGGCTCAGCCAATTCAGGGCACCACCAGTAGGGCACAGATTCCCCAGCTGGCTGATCTGGCTCAAGGGAACCTATGAAACAGAGGCAAGGGCTCTGGGAGCCATCAGCAAAGACCAGCAGCTCCAGCGATGACATTTCCTAAATGACTTGGCTGGGGGAAAGATTCAGTTGTTGGAAAAAGGGCACACAATAGGCCCTGTCAGCCACATTAGGCCTTGGGTGGCAGCATTAAAACCACTGCCAGGTCCCATTCCACATTCAACATCATGAAAGGAACTGGAAAGTCAATTCCTAGAATCTCATGGCTTCTCCTCAGGCTCAAGTCCCCCTTATCTCTGCTTGTCTCTGCCATGGTTCCGTCCAATCAAGAGAAACACCTCCTCCAGGCAGCAGACATCTCAAGCCAGGGAGTCCATGGCCAGAGGAACTAGGAAACAGGCCCTGTGGCCCAGCATGGAAATGAAAATGCCTACTTCCAGGTGAGGGCACCTACCACCAAAGAGGGTCACCCCAATTCCAAACTAAAGAGCTGGAAACAGGAGTTGCCAGGGGAAATAGCCCAAAATTAACCTCTTGCTGGGAGGTTAAATTCTCATCTGAGCTGAAGTTCTGAAGTCAGATTCAAGGCAACTGGCACAGCCCCCTCATATAACAGGGAGACTGAAGGCAAGGTTTTCTCTGGCCATCAGGCTTTGCTTGCACATCTCTGGTCTCTGCTGGGGTCCCAGGCATGGCTTCATTCTGCTTGGGATAACTACATTGAAGGCTCCCTGTTCTCTTCATTGAGGCACCAGGGAGCCTGTGTGAGGACAATGCAGTGTTGAGGCCCCAGAGGACCTACATGGAACCTTATGCAGTGCGGTGCAGTTGTGCTAAAAGAGCCTGGACCCCACTGGGCAAGAATACCCTTCCACCAAGAGCAGCAAAGTAAGAAACCAGGGAAAATGGCCTCTGAGCTCAAGAGACCATGGATTTGATTTTAAACTTTAATTCCTTTATACTTGAATATGATACAGAATTTAAACTTGACCTACAAGTTTTCCCTGGGACTATAATAATGGAAGAAGGTTTACATTCAAGTTCAGTGCATCTCCATGTTGTTGGCATTTTATTATGAGTTTCTTATGTATTATATTAAAGGAGTGTATTAATATCACCACTTAGCCTCACTGTAGAACCTCTGTTGTGCTGGGCTAGGTGATGTGACTGGACATAGTTTGGGATACAGGCTAGGGAGTAAATCTTCACTTTGGGATTGGAGTGCCTTCACAGCAGGGTTCTATCCAGTTCAGAGCCTCTAGGAAGAAAAGATATATGGCAGAAGTAGCCTCAGAGAGGCTCAAAGGTAGACTGGAAGGACTAAGCCTTTAAACTCTTACCCTCCCCTGAGTGGGGACCCCCATGGCCACAAAACAGTCAGAGAAGGTAAAGGAATATGCTAGAGGATGATTATCATCATCCATCACAGGATTCATGAATTTATACGATGAGTATGATCCAAATAAAGATAACACAGATTACTTTATGCAGCTAGACAAGCTGATTTAAAAGTTCATATAGAAAAACAATTAAGAATAGGCAGGAAAACTCCGAAGAGCAATGTGGGTGAGACTCCCCTTACCCTACAGAAAGCATAGCAAATCTTCAATAACTGAAAGTGTGTCTTCATCATATATAGACTAAAAGAAAACAAAAACAGAATAGAAACAAAACTTAACAGTTCATGAACACATACAGGAATTTAATACAGGATAAAGTCAGAATCTCAGATTAGTGGAGGTAAAGATGGTTTTTTAAATAAATGTTTCAGGAAACCACCTTGTAACCACCTGAGAAAGATAAATTTTGGATCTGTGTTTTACACTGTACACAAGATAAACTCCAAATGGACCTAGGATTTCAAAATCAAAAAGTAAAAGCATAAAACCACTAGGGGGGAAAATAGCCAGATTTCTTTGCAGCTTTGAAGTAAGAAATGTCATAGAAATCCTAAGAAACTATGATTCAAAATCCAGCAGACATTTCAAAAAATTAGTATCAGAAATGTCTATCCTTGGGCCACCTGAGTGGCTCAGTCAGTTAAGCATCTGACTCTTGATCCCAGCTCAGGTCTTGATTTCAGGGTTGTGAGTTCAAGCCCTGTGTTGGGTTCTATGCTGGGCATGGAGCATACTTTAAAAAAAAAAAAAAAAAAGCAAGGGTGCCTGGATGGCTCAGTTGGTTGAGCATCCAACTCTTAGTTCTGGTTCAGGTCATGATCTCAGGGTCATGCCTCCATGCTCCACATGATTAAATAAGATTTAAAATAGATTAAGTAAGCCAGGCTCTGTTCCACCACAGAACACTGCACAGCTGTTCCGAAAGGTATGAGGAAGTTCTCTCAGAACTAATAAGGAAAGAATCTCTAGAACACACTGTGAAATCTTTTTAAAAATAATTTGTTAAAGATGCTACCATTGTATAAAAAGAGACATATATATTTACATTTGTTCACATGTCCATGAAGAAACACTAGAAAGACAGAAAAAGGAGACGACACATTTCCCAAGGCAGACTTTTTCATACCGTTTTGATTTATGAACTATCTGATCATATTACCTATTCAAAAATTAATTACAACAAAACTGGAAGACTTACAATTTTCAATTTCAAAAGCTACTATACAAAGCTATGGTAATCAAAACAGTGTGTACACTGGCATAAGGACAGGCATACAGAACAAAGAAATAGAACTAACAGTTCATAAGTAAACCCATACATATATAATCAGCAACAGCACAAAGACCATTCAGTGGGGAAGAATAGTCTTTTCAATAAATGATGATGGAACGGCTGGATAATCACACACAAAAGAATGAGGTTAGAGTCTTACCTCACACCATATACAAAAATTAACTCAAAAGGTATCAAAGACCTAACTGTGTGGGTTAAAACTGTAAAGCTCTGAGAAGAAACCATAAGGTTAAAAAAAAGAAAGAAAGAAACCATAAGGTTAATCTTCAAGACAATGGACTTTGGTAATGGTTTCTTGTATATAAAACCAAAAACATAGAAGAAAAAAAAGGATAAAATTGGACTTCATCAAATTAAAAACTTTTAGGGGTGGGGGATGGGTGAAATAGGTGAAAGGGATTAAGAGGTACAAACTGTCAGTTATAAAATGAGTAAGTCACAGGGATATAAAGCAAAGAACAAGGTAGTGTATAATGCTGCTATAATTTTACATGCAAACCTATGGTAACAACACTTGATCAAGGTGAGCATTTATAATATACATAAATGTCAAATCACTATGTTACACGACTGAAAATAATAGAATATTGTATGTCAATTACACTTCAATAAAAAAAAAATTTTAGGGGTGCCTGGTGACTCACTCAGAAGACATGAGACTCTTGACCTCTGCATCATGATTTCAAGCCCCATGGTGAGCCAAAAAAAATAGAAAAGAAAAAAAAGAATTTTTAAACTTTTGTGCATCAAAGGACACTATCAAGAAAGTGAAAGGACAACCCACAGAATGGGAGAAAATATTTGCAAATCATATAATCATATAACATCATATAATAAGGGTCTGGTATCTGGAATTTATAAATTACTTATAATTCAATAACAAAAAGACAAAAAAATTTCAATTTTAATCATGAGGGCCAAATCAAGGCTTGACTCACAACACTGAAATCAAGACCTGAGCTGAAATCAATAGCTATGTGCTTAACTGACTGAGCCACCCAGGTGCCCCTCAAACAATTCAATTTTAAAATGAGTGGAGATGGGATGCCTCAGTGGTTCTGTGGATTAAGTGTCTGCCTTTGGCTCAGGTAATGATCCCAGGGTCCTTGGGCTCTTTGCTCAGAGGGGAGCCTGCTTCTCCTTCTGCCTGCCGCTCCCCCTGCTTATGCTCTCTGTCTCTTTGACAAATAAATCAATAAAATCTTTTTTAAAAAATTAAAAATAAAAATAAAATAATATCAGTGAAGAACTTGAATAGCCATTTCTCCAAAGAAGATATACAAATGGCCAACAAGTACATGAAAAGATGCTCAATATCATTAGCCATTAGGAAAATTGCAAAGCAAAACCATCATGCTATGCCACTTCACACCCGCTAGGATGGCTATAATCAAAAAATAAATAAAAATTTAAAAGGGAATAACAACTGTGGCAGGATGCAGAGAAATCATAACCCTCACTGCGGAAAAAGTCACTGTGGAAAAGAATTTGGTGTGCCTCAATAAGTTAAACGGAATTATCCTACAATTCAGCAATTCCACTCCTGAGTATATATAACCAAAAGAAATGAAAACAGGTGCTCAAACAAAAACTTGTCCACACGTGTTTAGGGCAGCCCTATGCACAACAGCTGAAAGGTTGGGAACAAGCCAAGCGTCCATCAATGAATGCATAGAAAAACAAAATGTGACATATTCACGCAATGGGATATTCTTCATATACGGGAATGAAGTACTGATGATATGCTACGATGTGTGTATGTATGCACAATGTATGCTCAAAAGATGAACCTTGAATACATTATGCTAAGTCAAAGAAGCCAGACACAAAAGGCTGCATATTGATTGTATGGTTACACTTATATGAAATATCCAGATGAGGCAAATCCATAGAGACCAAAAGCAGATTCCTGGTTACCAGAGCTAATGGTGGGGGAGAAGGGAAAGCAGCTGCTTAATGGGCATAGGATTTCCTTTTGGGGTAATGAAAATGCTTTGAAACTAGACAGTGGTGATGGTTAGACAACACTGTGAGTACATGATTACTAAACTCTATACTTTAAAATGGCTTATTTTATGTTACATTAAAAAAAGTATTTATTTTACCACAATAAAAAATAAGTTAATTTTAGAAAGAATAAATACTGAGAATAAAAAATAAGCTACTGACTTAACTTAAAACTCAAATGACAGGCTAAACTCCAAACTGGACCTGGTCAAAGAAAAAATTAGTAAAATGGAGGATCCCATAAGGGCACACCAAAGAAAGAAAAAGCAGCTGAGACACAATGCCATGCACCCTATTATTTAATACATCCTTTGTTTGAAGAAATACAGAGAGCCAAATAATTTATCAACATTTCTGAATTTAAAGACCCCCCCAAAAATATGATTTTAAATTTGCCCTACTTCCACCGAGAGATTCAGACTCTTCCTTTCATCCTGGGTTATTTCATATCCTCAGATTATGACAACAGTGAGTTTCTTCACACCTATACCTGCATCTTCTTTTTAAAAAATGGCCTTTTTGGGGGCACCTGGGTGGCTCAGTGGGTTAAAGCCTCTGCCTTCGGCTCAGGTATTCAGCTCAGGTCATGATCCCAGGGTCCTGGGATTGAGCCCCGAATCGGGCTCTCTGCTCAGCAGGGAGCCTGCTTCCTCCTCTTTCTCTCCCTGCCTCTCTGCCTACTTGTGATCTCTGCCTGTCAAATAAATAAATAAAATCTTTTTTTTTTAATGGCCTTTATGTCTTCAAACTGAGCTGCAATAACAGACTCTACTGGGCAAGAAAAAGAGGCTGACCCCAAACTCACAAGCAGAAGTATGGAGGGACTAAGAAAAGGAGATAAAAGGGTGTGAAGGAGAATAAAGACAGGAGGGAGAAAGAGCCAGGGAGGAAGCAAATGGATGGAACAGTAAAGCCACCAAAATGAGCCTGTCATCATCTCCCTGGGCCCAGGGGCACTCATCACACAGAATAACTGAGCATCTACATTGTGATGCGTAAGGCGCTCTGCCATTAACATAGGATACTGGTGACCACATCTGTGACACTATGTATAATGTAGCTCCAGACAGTTAGGTGGGGAAAGAAGAACTGGCAAAAAATATGCTACTGTTCACCTTAGCAAATCAAGGAATCACAAAAAGCTAGGATCTAAACGCAAAAATGGTTTGGGGAGCCTGGCTGGCTCAGTCAATGGGGCATGTGACTCTTGATATTGGGGATATAGGTCCAACCCCCAAGTTGGGGGCAGAGATTACTTAAAAATTAGATCTTTTAAAAGAAACAAAAACATGGGAGACGACATCAGGCAGCAGAAGATCAGCTAGATAGCCTATCAAACCATTCCGAACACCTACGAATCCAACAGGAGATCGAAGAGAAGAAGAGCAACAATTCTAGAAACAGAAAATAGACTACTTTCTAAAAGGTAGGACCAGCGGAGAAGTGAATCCAACGCAACTGGAAGATAGACCCCGGGGGAGGGGCCAGCTCGCGGCAAGCGGCGGAACAACGGAGCACAAAATCAGGACTTTTAAAAGTCTGCTCCACAGAGGGACATTGCTCCAGAGGCTAAACTGCAGTGAAGATCCCACGGGGACAGCGTGGAATCAGGTCCCGCAGGGTCACAGAAGGATCAGGGTTGTCTGAGTGTCACAGAGCTCACAGGTATTAGAGCGGGGAAGCCGGCTACAGAGACAGAGCCGAGGAGTGAACTCTCAACTCGGGGTTACCTAGAGCCATGGTCTGTGACACGGGCCGGTGCTCTGTCCATGGGGTCCCCCAAGATCCGAGGAGACTCCGACCTGGGAGAGCCCAGGGATCTGCAGGGTTCGGAGACTCCAGGTGGGACTCTGCCAGAGACAGAGACGCTTGGTCACAGGCTGGGTGACCTTGGAGCGCAGCCAGAGGCCAGACAGGAGTGACTGCCCGCGATTTTCTCCAAGCGCGGCTGGATGCTGGGGAGACAGGAGTGATTAAGCGCTTTTCTCTGAAGGCACACTGAAGAGTGGGGCCCCGAGCTCTCGGGTCCTCCTTGCTGGAGATTGGGAGGCTGCCTTTTTCATTCCCGTCCTCCAGAACTCTACGGAAAGCGTTCAGAGAACAAAAGCCCCCGAAAGCGAACCTGAGAGGATTACCTAGCCCGGCCCCTGGTAAGGGCAGTGCAATTCCACCTGGGGCAGAGACACTTGAAAATCACTACAACAGGCCCCTCCCCCAGAAGATCAACAAGAAATCCAGCCAAGACCTAGTTCACTTAACAAGGAGAACAGCGGAATTCCAGAGGAGAAAGCAAAGCATGGAATTCTTGGCTTTCTCCCATGAATCTTTAGTCTTGCAAAGTTAATTAATTTTTTAAATTTTTTTTTCTCTTCTGCTAATTTTTTTTTATATTTTACCCTTCCCTCTTTTAATGTTTTTTAACTAGTTTATCTTAATGACTTTCTTTAAAAAAATCTTTTTTGAAACTTTATTATTAAAGTCATATTTTATCCTTCACTGTATCTAACTTTATTCATTGTATACACATAGGGTTTTATTTTCTTCTAAAAAATTTGGGGTGCAACTTCTTCCAATAGATCAAAATACACCCCAAATCTAGTACCGGTCTTGATCTAGTCTCCAGCCCAAGGAAGTTCTCTCCACTTACTTTTTTTTTTTTCTTATTTTATTCTCCCTACCAACTTACCTTATCAACTCCTTTGTTAGAAAAAAAAATTCTTTTTCATCTTTATAGTCATATTTCATCCCTTCATTGTGTTTACCCTTATATATATTTTTCATTCTTTAAAATTTTGGGAGGTAGTTTCTTCTAAGAGACCAAAATACTCCCAAAATTAAGTGGGTGACCCTATTCTAGTCACCAGTCTAATACATATATTTTTTTCTCTTTTTTTATATTTTTTTCCTTATTTGTGTTCTCAATATTTTTTTAATTTTTTTCTCTCTTTTCTGAACTTCTTTTTACCCCCTTTCTCCCTCCCTCCCCCACGATTTGGGGTCTCTTCTGATTTGGTTAAAGCACATCTTCCTGGGGTCTTTGCCACCCTGTTAGTATTACATTTGCTCCTTCATATATTCTTATCTGGACAAAATGACAAGGCGGAAAAACTCACCACAAAAAAAAGAACAGGAGGCAGTACCGAAGGCTAGGGACCTAATCAATACAGACATTGGTAATATGTCAGATCTGGAATTCAGGATGACGATTCTCAAGGTTCTAGCCGGGCTCGAAAAAGGCATGGAAAATATTAGAGAAACCCTGTCGGGAGAAATAAAAGCCCTTTCTGGAGAAATAAAAGAACTAAAATCTAATCAAGTTGAAATTAAAAAAGCTATTAATGAGGTGCAATCAAAAATGGAGGCTCTGGGACACCTGGGTGGCTCAGTTGGTTAAGCGGCTGCCTTCGGCTCAGGTCATGATCCCAGCGTCCTGGGATCGAGTCCCGCATCGGGCTCCTTGCTCGGCAGGGAGCCTGCTTCTCCCTCCACCTCTGCCTACCACTCTCTCTGCCTGTGTTCGTGCTCTCTCTCTAACAAATAAATAAAATCTTTGAAAAGAAAAATGGAGGCTCTTACTGCTAGGATAAATGAGGCAGAAGAAAGAATTAGTGATATAGAAGACCAAATGACAGAGAATAAAGAAGCTGAGCAAAAGAGAGACAAACAGCTACTGGACCATGAGGGGAGAATTCGAGAGATAAGTGATACCATAAGACGAAACAACATTAGAATAATTGGGATTCCAGAAGAAGAAGAAAGAGAAATAGGAGCAGAAGGTATATTGGAGAGAATTATCGTAGAGAATTTCCCTAATATAGCAAAGGGAACAAGCATCAAAATCCAGGAGGTGCAGAGAACACCCCTCAAAATCAATAGGAATAGGTCCACACCTCGTCATCTAATAGTAAAATTTACAAGTTTTAGTGACAAAGAGAAAATCCTGAAAGCAGCATGGGACAAGAAGTCTGTAACATACAATGGTAAAAATATTAGATTGGCAGCAGACTTATCCACAGAGACCTGGCAGGCCAGAAAGAGCTGGCATGATATATTCAGAGCACTAAACGAGAAAAACATGCAGCCAAGAATACTTTATCCAGCTAGGTTATCATTGAAAATAGAAGGAGAAATAAAAAGTTTCCAGGACAAACAAAAACTGAAAGAATTTGTAAACACCAAACCAGCTCTACAGGAAATATTGAAAGGGGTCCTCTAAGCAAAGAGAGACCCTAAAAGTATTATCAGAAAGAAACAGAGACAATATACAGTAACAATCACCTTACAGGCAATACAATGGCACTAAATTCATATCTCTCAATAGCTACCCTGAACGTAAATGGGCTAAATGCCCCAATCAAAGGACACAGGGTTTCAGAATGGATAAAAAAACAAAACCCATCAATATGCTGCCTACAAGAAACTCATTTTAGACCCGAAGACACCTCCAGATTGAAAGTGAGGGGGTGGAAAACAATTTACCATGCTAATGACATCAGAAGAAAGCGGGGGTGGCAATCCTTGTATCAGATCAATTCGATTTTAAGCCAAAGACTATAATAAGAGATGAGGAAGGACACTATATCATACTCAAAGGGTCTGTCCAAACAAGAAGATCTAACAATTTTAAATATCTATGCTTCTGGGACGCCTGGGTGGCTCAGTTGGTTAAGGAGCTGCCTTCGGCTCAGGTTATGACCCCAGCATCCTGGGATCGAGTCCCACATCGGGCTCCTTGCTCGGCAGGAAGCCTTCTTCTCCCTCTGCCTCTGCCTACCACTCTGCCTGTGCTAGCTCTCTCTCTCTCCCTAACAAATAAATAAATAAAATCTTAAAAAAAAAAATCTATGCTCCTAACATGGGGGCAGCCAACTATATAAACCAATTAATAACAAAATCAAAGAAACACATTGACAATAATACAATAATAGTAGGGGACGTTAACACGCCCCTCACTGAAATGGACAGATCATCCAAGCAAAAGATCAACAAGGAAATAAAGG
>ML109624.1:14095-53231 GCA_003697995.1 Taxidea taxus jeffersonii | reverse complement strand
TGGGAATGCAAGTTGATTCAACCACTTTAGAAAACAGTGTGGAGATTCCTTAAGAAATTAAAAATAGGGGCGCCTGGGTGGCTCAGTGGGTTAAATCCTCTGCCTTCAGCTCAGGTCATGATCTCAGGGTCCTGGGATTGAGCCCTGCATTGGGCTCTCTGCTTGGCGGGGAGCCTGCTTCCGCCTCTCTCTCTGCCTGCCTCTCTGCCTACTTGTGATCTCTCTCTGTGTGTCAAATAAATAAAATCTTTAAAAAAAAAAAAGAAAGAAAGAAATTAAAAATAGAGTTTCCCTATGACCCTGCAATAGCACTACTGGGTACTGTAGTGAAAAGAAGGGCCATCTGCACCCCAATGTTCATAGCAGCAATGGCCACAGTCGCCCAACTGTGGAAAGAACCAAGATGCCCTTCAACAGACGAATGGATAAGGACGATGTGGTTCATATACACTATGGAGTATTACGCCTCCATCAGAAAGGATGAATACCCAACCTCTGTATCAACATGGACGGGACCGGAAGAGATTATGCTGAGTTAAATAAGTCAAGCAGAGAGAGTCAATTATCATATAGTTTCAGTTATTTGTGGAGCATAACAAATAACATGGAGGACATGGGGAGATGGAGAGGAGAAGGGAGTTGAGGGAAATTGGAAGGGGAGTTGAACCATGAGAGACTATGGACTCTGAAAAAACATTCTGAGGGTTTTGAAGGGGTGGGGGGTGGGAGGTTGGGGGAGCCAGGTGGTGGGTTTTATGGAGAGCACATATTGCATGGAGCACTGGGTATGGTGCATAAACAATGAATTCTGTTACACTGAAAAGAAATTAAATAAATAAATTTTTAAAAAATTAAAAAATAAAAAATAAGAAAACAAAAAATAAAAATAAATAAGTAATAAAGAAACAGAAACAAAAATAGATACAGTTTGCCATTTGAACTAAACAAAGGTAAACTAGTCACAGAGATGACGAAGTATAAATCTAAGACCTAAGGAGACAGGCAGAAATAAATAAAGGAAGCTGATAAGCAGATCACTGAAGAGAATGAATGGAAAGGAAGGAGTGACAGAAAACCAACTTTTTTGGCCAAGATCAGTCACACATCAGCATCAGATTTCATGAGAGCCATCGGCCTATATATACCACAGTCCACCAGCCTTGCCATTTACCAACAATGAAGATGTGATCTCACGCTGTGATTTCTGAAATTTACATTAACAATAATGCCTCTGGCATCACTCCCTTGCTGAACTATATAAAAGGCTTCCACTGAAAGCTCACTCAGGCTGCTAACATGCTTTATGTAGTAAAAAGAGTAGGATATTAAACAAATCCATAAAAATTAAACACCAACCACAAAGCAAATACTTGATGTGGGCTTCCTCCTCCCAGCGCCTTCTCTTTGTGAACAAACCAGTAGGAGCCCTGGACGTAATGGATGTCCCACGGTGTGAACAGAACTGAGGCAATCAGACAGCTGCTGCTCTCCTGAAATGTGTTTCCACATTGGTCTAGCTCTTTGCCACCCACGAGAGATCAGAGCCCACAGGGAATACACAGGTAGCTCTTTTTAATATCATGGCAGCTTCTGATTTGCTCAACAAAGCCAATAGGTGATTGCTTCCCTGGGCCCATTACAAATGGCTCAGTGTGAGAACAAGAAACTAGAGAGCGGAGATCTCTCTCTCAACTATTTCATTTTGGTATAACATTTACTTTTTCCCAACTATAAAAGCAATGCATGTTTAATACTCAATTTTGACAGCATGTAATACTCCCACTGAACACTAACTTTCCATGCTCTTTCTGAAGGATGGAGATTCCCAATGGGCTGCCAAGGGCCACATCTGGACCCAGTTTCCTGGGCCCACTCAGTCTGGGTATCCAATAAAGCACCCTTAACCTCTGGTTCATTCTGCAGCAGAGGGCAAAAACTGAATATACGCACTGGGTTTTTTCCCCCTAAATTATCGGAAGAAGAACCAGAGAACAGGAAAAACCCTTTGAGAGCACCACTGTTATGAGCTACACAGGATTAAAGATGGCCACAAACTCTGACATCCCTTCCACTGTAAGGTGGGTCTACATCCCTCCCCTGGAAGCTGGGTGGGCTGTGTGACTGCTCTATCCAATAGCTTATGGCAGAAGTGATGCTATACCCCCTTCTGGGCCTGGCCTCAAGGGACTGGCACTCTCATTTCCTATGTCTTGAAACACCTAGTCTTGGACTGCTCACTGTGGGAGAAGCCAACCACAATGTCAGAAAACAGGTTACCCTCGGACCGCCAGACTGTGAGAAGACCAAGTGATGGCAAGAGACCCTGGAGCATAAGATGAAATGGGAAAGAGGGGAGGAGCAAGATATGCACAGGCCATCTTAGAAGTAGATCCTCCAGCTCTAGCCAACACCACAGCGCTCAGAAACAAGCACCCAGCCAAGCCCCTCTTAGATTCCTGACCCACAAAACTGAGGAAGACAGGAGGGTTTTTGAAGCCACTGAGTTTTGGGGTGATATTTTATGCAGCAATAGTGAACAGGAGCATAAGACAAGGTAGGCAAGTTCTTGAGAAGAGGAGATACTCTCACAAGGCCAAAGGGTCACTGGACCAGAGTGGGGAGGGGTACCATGGCAGAAGCAAAGCCCAAGAGTTCCAAACAGACTACACCCAAACAGGTTAAGGGTGCTGAGAATTCTGGTCATGAGAGTGTGGTGGGTCAACTTGGCTTCAAGTACCAACTCAAGGCCAACTGGGGCAGAAAAGGCCTCAAAGAGCCATTTGGGGGAATTATGCCACTTGCTCCTCCCTCCCAGGTACCCAGAAAAGGGATACCCACATTAACTGCACACACATCATATGACAGTCCCCTCACTATCCCCACTACCAGAAAGGCAGTTCTGCTAGGACCGCCTACTCCCCTTGACCACACCCCTTCTATTAATCCCACCAGCTAAGAGCCACCAACAGAGCAAGTCAAGGACACACAGTGACACTTTCAGATAGCCCTTCCAGAAGGCATTTCTCCTATCCCCCTTCCCAACAGCCCCAGACTTCCACTGTGGCTCCAGGTGGTGCCCAGGAAGTCAACTCCAAACTCTACAAAACACATGACTTAAACTGAGTCATGCAGTCCATCCCATATTGGTTTAAGGGTGGCTATGGGACCTAAGCTGGCCCAAAGTGACCTTCAGGACTTCTGCTTGAAATGCAGAGACAAAGGCTTACTCTCCTTCCTGGGGTGGTGAACTATGAAGACTGCAACCATCATGACCATCCTGCAGAAGGCCTGTCTGAGGACAAGGCTGAAACACACAGGGGAAAGCAGGACTCAGAGAATCCCAAAGAGACAGTCACAGCAGTGATGACAGAGCTGACCCTGAACTCATCATACCTCCACATGCTTCAGTCATAAAGCAATAGGTCTAGTTCACTAAAGACAGGTGAGGTGGGCTGGGCCTAAGGGGAAGAGCTGTAGCTAGTGAGGAAAAGCATAAAAGGTGGGGCGGTGAGGGAAGAGAAACAGGGAATAAAGGGAACAATCTTCCTGCTATTCAATCCTTAACAACAAGTTAAGAGAAATAAACTAAATATAAATTTAAAATAAAGTTCCAGTCATTAAAGAGGAAAGGAGCGGGGCACCTGGGTGGCTCAGTGCGTTAAGCCTCTGCCTTCAGCTCAGGTCATGATCTCAGGGTCCTGGGATCAAGCCCCGCAGTGGGCTCTCTGCTCAGCAGGGAGCCTGCTTCCCCCTATATCTCTGTCTGCTGCTAGGCCTACCTGTAATCTCTCTCTGTCAAATAAATAAATAAAATCTTTAAAAAAAAAAAAAGAGGAAAGGAGTGAAAATAAATGCAAAGTCTAATTAAGTCAATAGCCAAGACATGGAAGCAACCTAAGTGTCCACTGAAAGATGAATGGATAAAGAAGACATGGTGTATAGACACAACAGAACAGAACAGAACACAACTATTCAGCCATTAAAAATAAAGAAGAAGAAGAAGAAGGACATCCTGCCATTTGCAAGGACATGGGTGGACCTTAAGGGCTTTCAGTCAGACAGAAAAAGACAAATACTAAACAATCTCATATACATGTAGAATTTAAAAAAACCATCTCATTGATTCAGAGCACAGGTTGGTGGTTGCCAGAGGCAGGGGGTAGAAGGTGGGTGAAATGGGTAAAGGTGGCCGAAAGGTTCAAACCTCCAATTGTAAGATAAATAAATTCTGGGATATGGTATGCCATAGTGACCAAAGTTAACAATATTGTATCACATATTTGAAAGTTTCTGGGAGAGGAGATCTTAAAAGTTCTCATCACAAGAAAAATAAACTGTAACTATGTGAGGTAAGGAACTAATTGAACTTAGCATTGTGGTCATTTCACAATATATCAATGTATCAAATCAGCATGCTGTACAGCTAAAACTAATACGGTGTTCCATGTCAATTGCATTATAAAACTAGAAAAAAAACATTTTAAAATTTTTTTCAAAAAGGAAATTAAACTACTTTAAGTCTTAAAACTGCCAAATGGCCCCAAGAACCCTAAAATAAAGAAAACGTATTTATTAGCAGTTGGTTTGTGTTCCATCATCCTTTCCACTCTCAGAGGCGTTCCAAACTGGAGTGGAAACCAAAAACCCAAAATTAAGCAAAACACAGTAAGCGTGTAAAACATGCTCTCTGCTTCCTGTTTTACTGAAGACCATAAAAGAGATAAAAAGCTGAAAGAGCAAGAGAGGCACTGTTGTTCCACTGAAGTGTTTCTGAAAGTCCAAAGGATTTGGAAATAAATTTTGATTAAAACTCTCTGCATAAATCACGTCAATTTTTATCAAAACGATCAGATGTATCATGTCCCCACGAACTTAAATTACGGTCCATTATAAAATTACAATGCTTATAGTACATTGCTTCAGGCACTTCAGAGAATTATCTGGATAAAATACACACCACTTCAAAAAGTAAAAGGAACACAAAACACCTAATAATACACAAAACACTCCTCTTTAGGACTCAGATGAAAGCTGTTTTGTTTTCACTTGAGCATTCTTTAACAACCACTAGTGTTCTCCCATTTAAAGTGCCTTTATTTACGCTTTTATAATATTCCTTGTGCTCATCCTTTCAAGGGGCTTCAGTGCATACTAAAATATGTCTGAGATTATTCAGAAATGGGATGATTCTACCAATACCAAGCACAAAAGACAATGATGACAGCATTTAATCCTCAGCTCAGCAAAGAGAAATAATTATTCAGAGGACCTGACTTAATTACTAATTTTGGGAAGAAACATTCTTGCAACAAAGCCATTCCAAAGAATCCCGGTGGACACAAGGTGGGAAAAAGTACTGGAGACATCCATGACCAGAATTATGAATGGAGCTCTAAACCTGGATTACTTCCAGAAGAGGCAAATACATTCTTCTACTCTACCAGGACCCAAGTAGAGAGTGGGATTTGATTTAAGGCAGGGGTATCCTGATCATGGCAAAGGGACACTTCACACAGCTAAGAGGAGAATTAAGAGAAGAAGAAATACTGAAGAGAGATAGGAATATCACTCTTCTAAACAAGTGAATCTGATGAGCTGACAATCCTCAATGTGGGGCTTTGCTACAGAGCTTCAAAATCAGGCAGTAACTTCTAATCTTAAGGTTGAAAATGGGTCCAATAAATAAGGGTCCAAGCTTTGTTTCTTTCAGAGAAAGTCAAAGTATAGGAAATAATACAGAGTTAACTAGTAACAACTCTTAGACATCTACAAAAGGGTGTGATGGCAGCAAAAGAAACTGCAGTTAGATAAGAAAAGTCTCATATTGAGATGTATTACCAAAGGAGGCTAAACATTCTAACAGCTTTGAAGAAAAAGGCAAAACATGATGGTTTTATTATTTTTAAAGATTTTATTTATTTATTTGACAGACAGAGATCATAAGTACGCAGAGAGGCAGGCAGAGAGAGAGGAGGAAGCAGGCTCTCTGCTGAGCAGAGAGCCTGATGCAGAGCTCGATCCCAGGACCCTGGGACATGACCTGAGCCGAAGGCAGAGGCTTTAACCCACTGAGTCACCCAGGCGCCCCAACATGATGGTTTTAAATGCAATCTGCTCCCCCCAAGAAACATGAAAACAGAATATGAATGCCCCCTTAAACAGACTCATAAGTTCAGATTCACAATTCTCTCATAAACCAGGACCACTATTCCATGGCATTTTTCTAGACTAAACCTCAGTCAAATTAGGTTCCTTTCCCACTGATAAGCAGTTAAGCAAAGACCTATCCCTTCACTGTCCAATATGACAACCATTAAGCACACAAGGGTATTAGGTATGTGAAGTGTTCCTGGTCTAAACTGAGACGGGCTGTATGTATAAACTACACACCAAGATTTAGAAAATCTTAGCATCAAAAAGGAATGAAAATAATCTCAACTTTTTATATTGATTGTGAGCTGATATCATACTATTGTGGATATTTGGGTTAAATAAAATGTGCTTTTAAAATTAATTTCACCTGTTTCTTTTTACTTTTTTTTAAATATGGCTACAAGAAATTAAAAATGATACCTGGCTCACATTTGTGGCTTGCACTGTATTCTCTGTCAGACATGATAAGCAAGCAAAATGAAATACCACTGTTATCAAACACATTTCTGGGTTGCTAAACATTTCACATGCAAACAGAAGAATGAAGAAGGGTAAACAGTACCAGGGGCCTTCAGAGGACTCTGACTCTGAGCACAGCAGGAGAAAGCAGCCACGCTGTTGTTTCAAGGAAATAATAAGCACAAACAACAAACTTTCTGGACAAGGAGATACTGTAATTGCAGCTTCCTTTTCCCCCTTCTGGACATGTCCCAGAAACCCTCCTCTTGGGCGGGCTCACCCTCTTGCCTACCTTTGATGAGCTCCGGCCTGTATGTCTTCCGCAGCTGCTCCAGGAAGCTGTTGTAAAAGCTCTCTGCCTGCTCCGTGGGCATTGCCAGGTGGAAATCAGGCTTGTTGCCCTTGAGGACGCACTGGAGGGTGAACTGGCTGATGCAGAGCACCTCGTACTGTTTGTCCATCACACTCTTCGACCAGTGTTTCCCGCTCTCATCCTCAAACACGCGCAGGTTCAAAATCTTTCTGACCCTACGAGGAAAACAGTGGGGAGAGCTACCTGAAGAACTGTTAAGCCCCCCAACACACTCCATACTTCCAAAGTGTCACCAGCATCCTGTCAAATAAGGACATAATGCTAACATAATATTATACGTAATACATATATGTAAGGACATAAGGAGAAAGTTATTTGGGCATCGGGCAAGTTACTTATCCACTCTAGGCCTCAGTTTCCTCACCTATAACACGAGATAGTAACAGACCTACATCACAGGGCTGTTTTGGGATTCCTTTTTTTTTTTTTTTTTTTTTGGCCAGCCCCCCCAGCAGCTACCCACAGGAACCAGAGCTAAGAACAATCACTCACTAACTGCTCCTTCAAGTTGGTGGAAGTATCAAGACATGTCCAATTCTAATTTCTTTTACGGAAGAATTCAGTCTTTACACTGGAATAAACAATACCTCACCTTTACACCCTTTCTTTGAGCTACTCAAAATGAACTACTGGGCAAACACCCTGGAGAAAACTCAAGGTTACTGCAAATATGCAAAAAGTCCTGGCAATAGCCTCCCTGACAACTGTGTTACATGCCTCCTAAGCCCCAGGAGGGCTTTTCTTATAAATGTGGATGACAAAGAGCAGCTGCTTTGGGATGGAAGAGGACCAGGGAACATTTAGTCCTTAGCAGGAATTAAGTTCCAAGTCTGATTCCAACCTAATACAAAGGGACCATGGGTGGAATTATACCCAGGTATGGGCACCAACAGGCAGAATAAACAGATCCACATACATCTGAAGCAAATGTGCCATGAGGTGCTGGGGGTGGGAGGGCAAACATGGGGACTGGGGAGGTGGCCTGTACTTAGAGAGCCAGTCAGGAAACAGCAATGACAAACTCCCCCATCCTAGTAAAAACAGCACTAGCTTCCAAGTCGGGGAGCCTAGAATCTAACTTGAATTCAGGCTTTTTGCTACATAGGCATTCATGATCTTAGGCAAGTAATTTAACTGTCTGAGCTCCAGATCCTACGGGTACAATGGACAACTGAGCATTTTTTAAATGCATAAATGATGCCCAGATCATACTGCTCAAACTGGAAAGAGAAATCATTCATAAGAAAAGAAGTTCAGTTCTGCATTAAGAGAATGGTTCGTGGATAAAGGAACAAATAGGGACCAAGGCCGCAGGGTTCCAGCTCTGCTACTAACTTAGAGGGTGTCACCTGACAAATTAGTCTTCCTCAGTCTCCTCATCTGAAACACAGAGATAACCGTATTACATCAATGGGACACATAACAGAAGCTCACTTCATAGGAATAAAATACTATCAAAGTTCCAGTGTATATGGGGCACCTGGGTAGCTCAGTGGGTTAAGCCTCCGCCTTCAGCTCAGGTCATAGTCTCATGGTCCTGGGATCAAGCCCGGAATCGGGCTCGCTGCTCAGCGGGGAGCCTGCTTCCCCCTCTCTCTCTGCCTGCCTCTCTGCCTACTTGTGATCTCTCTCTCTGTCAAATAAATTAATTTAAAAAAAGTTTCAGTGTATGTACATATATAATTTAGAAAGGTCAGTACGTAGGCAGGTAGACAGAAACATAGAAATAGAACCATTACACATCCCATTCAGATAGCAATGACTTCGAAATGCGCCTCTTACATGTGTTCCAGTTCCTTCTGTGTATCTTCCAGAGAAATACCCAGCAACACACAGATGCCCCGACCAATAGCACTTATTTGCTCTCCTCCAACTAGATAAGAAACAAAAAGGAAAAAAGACTCAGAACCAAACAGGTGCCATGACGAACTTTTAAGTAACCAGAGAAATGTTTAAACATCACAAATACTTCTTATAACTTCTTTGACAAAGTCAGTAGGTATTCAAAAATGAGTTTCATAGGGGTGCCTGGGTGGTACCCAGAATCCTGGAATCAAGCCCCATATCAGGCTCCCTGCAGAGCGGGGAGTCTGCTTCTCCCTCTGCCCCTCACCAACCCCGCTCATGTTCCCATCTCAAGTGCTCTAATAAACAAGTAAACAAATAAAACATTTAAAATCTTTTTTAAAAATGAATTTCATAAATGCATTAAGATAATCAAGATTTATGTCCATTCTGATTTTTTTAAAGATTTTATTTATTTATTTTAGAGAGAGAATGAAAGAGAGAGAACATGAGAGGGGTAGGGTCAGAGGGAGAAGCTGACTCTACCAAGCAGGGAACCTGATGCGGGACTCAATCCTGGGACTTCAGGATCATGACCTGAGCTGAAGGCAGTGGCTTAATCAACTGAGCCACCCAGGCACCCCATTCTGATTTTTTTTTTTAAGATTTTATTTATTTATTTATTTGACACAGAGAGATCACAAGTAGGCAGAGAGGCAGGCAGAGAGAGGAAAAGAAGCAGGCTCCCTGCTGAGCAGAAAGCCCGATGCGGGGCTCGATCCCAGGACCCTGGGATCATGACCTGAGCCGCCGAAGGCAGAGGCTTAACCCACTGAGCCACCCAGGCGCTCCCCCATTCTGATTTTTTTATCTGGAATGAATGAGTTCTTAAATGAACAAACACTAAGCCAAATTTTAAGACCACATTTTCATCTGTGATACCATGGGTAAGACATCTTAAACTTTCCATGGCAGAATATACCCATCTGTAAAAACAGAACAGAGTTTTCCTCCCAAGAGAATGCAGCTTTAATTAATTATTAATCCAGTATTAATTCTCCGAAAGGAGATACCTTCTTTTCTTAGGAATCAGCAAATATGGTAACACAATATAGAGACAGCACAAAATAACAGACATTTATGTCAGAAAAATAAAGAAATAATTTTTCTACTTACTACAAAAAGATAAATATATTGTACATAAAAACCATAGTATAAAAGGTAAGCTTCGGGGCACCTGGGTGGCTCAGTCAATTCAGTGGCTGCCTTCAGCATGATTTGAGGTCATGATTTCAGGGTCCTGGGATCAAGCCCCGCACCAGGCTTCCTGCTCAGCAAGGAGCTTGCTTCTCCCTCTCCCTCTGCCTGCTGCTCCCCTTGCTTGTGTGCTCGCTCTCTCTCAGTCAAATAAATAAATAAAATCTTTAAAAAAATGAAAGAGGGGCGCCTGGGTGGCTCAGTGGGTTAAGCCACTGCCTTCGGCTCAGGTCATGATCTCGGGGTCCTGGGATCGAGTCCCACGTCGGGCTCTCTGCTCGGCAGGGAGTCCGCTTCTCTCTCTCTCTCTGCCTACTTGTGATCTCTGCCTGTCAAATAAATAAATAAATAAATAAAAATCTTCAAAAAATGAAAGAAACATTAGAAAATAATAATAATAAATAAAAAATAAATGAATAAAAGATAAGCTTCAAGGTGCCTGACTAGTGCAGTCAGTCAACATCTGACTTTTGGTTTCGGCTTAGGTCATGATCTTGGGGTCATGGATCAAACCTTATGTCAGGCTCCAGAGCTCGAGACTCTCTCTCCCTCTTCCTCTGCACCTCCCCACTTCTCTAAAATAAATAAATAAATCTTTTAAAACAAAAAAATAATTAAATAAATACAACTTAAACTTCAAGTCAGCAAACTTCTATTATTTCCCAGTTTGGTACTAAACTTTGTATTCTAAGCCAATGACCTCCAAATCCCTTTCAATCGTGCACCTCACCCACAAATAAACAAATCTGTGAATATATATTCCAAACATTTGTGTATGTATTTATAGTCAAATGTACACTTCACTACTATGATGCAGCATCTCAGTACTAGCACAGTTCTTGGGCCAAGATCCATCGTTATGATGGTAAACCTAAATCCATACTTCAAATGTTAAATCTTTTTTTTTTAAGATTTTATTTATTTATTTATTTGTCGGGGCGGGGGGGGGGAGCGAGCACAGGCAGACAGAGTGGCAGGCAGAGGCAGAGGGAGAAGCAGGCTCCCTGCCGAGCAAGGAGCGCGATGTGGGACTTGATCCCAGGACGCTGGGATCATGACCTGAGCCGAAGGCAGCCGCTTAACCAACTGAGCCACCCAGGTGTCCCTCAAATGTTAAATCTTTGTAACTTTCAAAATTTCTGGCCAACTTTTTAATTTTTTTGAAAGATTTTATTTTTTTGAGAGAGAGAGAGAGAACATAGGGAGAGTAAGAGGGAGAAGCAAACTCCCAGCTAAGCAGGGAGCCCAATGCGGGCCTCGATCCCAGGACCCTGAGATCATGACCCCAGCCGAAGGCAGACACCAAACTGACTGAGCCACTCAGGTGCCCAATTTTTGGCCAACTTTTTCCCAACTCTCATTAGATTACTGACATCTTGTTATTTTACCATGTATTAGCCTAATGTTCCAGTCAGGAGAAGGGTAGACTCTAATATTCTCCTGTTTGCTTCTGCTGGATAATATTATCTATAAATATACCTGACAAGGCATCATAGACTGGAAAGTGTTGTCATATCCTCCAAGCTAAGGAAAGAATGAGAAACCCCCCTCTTCCTTCACCTGACAAGGAACCACCTGACATGCAGACCCCAGGGGAGTATCAGCATCAACACATTCCAACCCAAATATCAGGAAAACTTAATTTCTCTTCTTTCTATGCTAAAAAGTATTTTCTTCTGCACTGCTTTGCTTATAAAGGACTATGAGTGATTTACAGTCCTTTGAGCCAATGATTCAGAAGCTAAAACAGAAATAATCTATCCTGAAATAACCAGTAAACAACTGGGGTGTTTGGCTTGTTTGTGTTGCTTTAGAAAAAGCTCCTGGCTTTATTTGTTCTTTAAAGAAGTCATTATGTATCCACCATTACAGTACCATACAGAGTAGTAGTTTCACTGCTCTAAGAATCCTCCCTACTCTGCCTATTCATCCCTCTAAATCTTTTCTGAAATAGATTCGAAAAAGGGGAATCACGATTCAAAGTGATTCAAATCACTACCTGAAGAGTTTCATGCTTCTCCCTCTCCCTCAGCCACTCTCTCATGCTCTCTCTCTCTCAAATAAAAAATTTTAAAATATTTTTTAAAGGGGGGGGACACCTGGGTGGCTCAGTCAGTTAAGCATCTGCCTTTGGCTCAGGTCATGGTCCCAGAGGGGAAAATCCTTGCTCAGCGGGGAGCCTGCTTCTCCCTCTCCCTCTGCCACTCTTTGATGCTCTCTCGATCTCTAATAAATAACTACAATTTTTTAAAAAAATTTTTGAAGAGTTTCAACATTTTTATAATCTATTACTGATTTAATAGAATTAAAATATATATCTATTTCTAAATCTATATCTAAATCTATTTATTTGACAGACAGAGATCACAAGTAGGCAGAGAGGCAGGCAGAGAGGGAGAGAGGAGGAAGCAGGCTCGCTGCTGAGCAGAGAGCTGGATGTGGGGCTCAATCCCAGGACCCCGAGATCATGACCTGAGCTGAAGGCAGAGGCTTTAACCCACTGAGCCACCCAGGCACCCCTCTACTACTGTCTTAATAAGAAGGAAATTATGCCCCAAAGTCTATCTATAACATAGTCTGCTCTCCTATTTTGGAGTAGTTTTGCTCCCCCCTCCAGGGACAAGTAGAAGAACTAGGAGACCCCAAGGGTTCTTTTATTATTGACAAGTTAATTTCCAAGGGGAAAAAAACTTGAAAATAACCACTTTAGACAACAGATCACAGGGCTAGAAAAGACCTGAGATATTCGGTCAATTTCCCATGTATACTGGCATCACCACTGACCTCTACTTCAAGAAGAATTCACAACCTCTCAAATTAACTCATTCAAGCCCATTTTAGATCCCCTTCACAGCATTATATGATTCTATTCAGATTTTAGCTGCTGAAGCTGAATGATAGGACAAGAGAGTTACCACACTATGCCGCCTGAGTAACCAAATGAACATGTTCGAAATGTTCCATAATAACGGTTTTTAAATTAGATTATCACAATAACCACGCTAAGACATCAAAACCTACTTGACCAATCTCATTGAGTCTGCCACATACTAAGACATGACTCCTATTATCCTCTGTCCCAACCATAAAACTGAAAGTGACATTTTATTTTTTTTTAAGATTTTATTTATTTATTTGACAGACAGAGATCACAAGTAGGCAGAGAGAGAGGAGGAAGCAGGATCCCTGCTGAGCAGAGAGCCCAATGCGGGGCTCCATCCCAGGACTCTGGGACCATGACCTGAGCAGAAGGCAGAGGCTTAAACCCACTGAGCCACCCAGGCACCCCTGAAAGTGACATTTTAAAACCTCCATAATAAAATGCCATTCGTGTACAGTCACGTTTCAGTGAAGCCAGTCACATTCTAAAGAAATCAGAAAATCTTTCCACTACAGTTCAACTAGAAGGCCTGGCTAACCTTAAGTTCCCTCCAGCACTGAGAGAGAATTCCATTTTATTTAACAACTTCCCACAATTAATACCCTTCTTTTTTTTAAATACCCTTCTCTTTTTTAATATTCAGGTTTGCTGTTTTTTTAACTAAAAGCACCCACTTTAAATGGCAAATTAAAATCACTCAAACTATTCAGCAAATCTCACAAAATACATGTTCTCAATATGTCAGATCAGCAGAATGAAGAGTACAAGGGAAGATTTGAACTTAATTTCCTCAAAGTTCACTCACTATTGGTGATGACCACATAGAGGAGAATGCAAGATTTTGCTGAAAAAAGCAAAAAATCTTTTCACCTATTAATTTCCCGTTTTAGTTAATTTAAATATTAACTGAAAGGCCAAAAAAACTTTGTTTTAAAAAGCCCATAAATCCCAAAGCTATTCTGTTCCCTATTATTCCAGGACCATATTCAAAACCAGTTAACAGAACAGCTTAGAAATCATTAGACACCACTGAAAAGTAGACTCTCAGATGTAAATACATGGTTTTGCTGGGTTTGGTTGTTTCTTCAGGGAATTTTGTTGCTTTGTTTTTAAATCTATACTTTTGTGGACCCAAGAACACATAGTTGGTGTGGACTGGCTGAAGAAAAGGATATCTGGAATTGGACTGAGACAATACTGTAAGTCTGAAAAAAAATTAAAAAAAAAACAGAAGACTAGAATACAATCTAGTATTAGTCATTAAAAAAAATTTTAACATCTTTTTATCTTGGTTTGACTTTTTAAAACGACTACCTTATAGACATTAATCATCTGGATCTCTGATGTTCAAACTAGACTACGGTGATCCAATAATGACAAATGGCTGGGTGGCCTGGTCCACAAGAAACTCGTGGCAAACAGAAATAATAGATCCCGAATTCTTTAGATTCTGACCCCACGCCTGCAGGGTTAGAGAAGTGAGAGAGGTGTCCTGGGGGCGGGGATCATTCTGTATCGAGTCTGGGCGGTCACGTGGGTGTGCACAACTGTCAGAACTCATCCATATGAACAACTCTTCATATCTGTGCATTTTATTGGCAGTCAAGCTCCATAAAAATTGGGACCTGTAGACAATGGGCAAAATGGGAAATTTAAAATAGAACGTTGTAAGGGGCGGATGGTGGTGTCCTTGCTCGGGAAATGCTGCCTACGTGTTGTTTGTGCAACACTCCACCGAAGAACGGGCCATGGAGATGTTCGGAGGTTCTGCCACCCGGTACTCGGGACCAAAAAAAAACAAAACAAGACAATACAAAACAAAAACAAGACGATAATAAACCGCGTTTATCATGAACCCAAAGAAGAACCCTGCAGCCAAGGCCGCGCCAGGGTCCGCGGGGCACGTGGACTGCTCCGTGGCCCCGGCGGCGCCCGGAGCCAACCCGGAGACTCGGGGATGCGGGGGCCGAGCTCGCCAGGGCCCGCAGCGGCCGCAGCTGCCTCGGGGACGGCCCGGGGGAACCCTCGCGGGGGCGGCTGGAGACTGCCGGGCGCGGGGTCAGGGGTGGCTCCTCCCGGGCCCGATCCCGGCCCCGCCCGACTGACCTGTGACGCTGGCCCGGGTGACGCGCTGCACCACGGCTTTCATGGCGGCGGCAGGGGCTAGCGGGGCGGCGCCGCACTCCTTCCGGCTTCGCTACTCTGCAGGTGGCTCGACGGCCGGCGCCCTCTGCGGGTGACACCAGGAAGCGCGCCGAACGGCCCGGTCAGACCCGGTTGGCGGCGACACGCCCACGTCGGCCACGCCCATCCACAGGTCGGTCACGCCCATCCACAGGTCGGTCACGCCCACCTGGTGATAGGTCCCGCCCCTCCCTCGATCCTCCCTAGGTCCTCCCTCGGTCCTCCCCCAGCCACAGGTGGGCCCAGCCCCCCACCCGATCCCGAAACCCCCTCCCGGCCCCCACCTTCTACACAGAGTCAAACTCCGCCGGATCCGCAGCTGTGTTTCTCAGATTCCCGACCTAAGAGCCAATCATCCCTAAATCCCTTCAGTTTTGTCCTGAATCTCAATACTGTGTTTCTCCTGCCACCCCTCTGTCCCAATGCTCCCAAATTCCTTTTCCCTTGTCTTCCTGCCTCGGTGTCTTCTCAAAAACCAGACAAAATAGAATCTGCTTCCTAAAATAGCTATTTAACTACGGTATGTAAGTATTCATATGACTTAGCCATGCCATGGCAGTTGCACAATTCTATGAGCCTGTCATTCTTATTCCTCTAATACTAATACTTAGCAGCTTCCCCCACCCAGGGTTGTTAGGAGATTTAAATAAAATAGACTGTGTAAAAATCATTCGAAAGCCACAAAGGACTGTACAAGTATTACCCTAACAAATGATTATCGCTGAGAAAAATAAGCCCCTTTCAGGGGCGCCTGGGTGGCTCAGTGGGTTACGTGTCTGCCTTCTGCTAAGGTCATGATCTCAAGGTCCTAGAATCAAGCCCCAAGTCAGGCTCCCCACTCAGTGGGGAGTTTGCTATTCCCTCTCCCTCTGCCTCTTCCCTCCCCTCCCCTCTGCTCATGTTCTCTGTGGCTGTCTTGTTCTCTGTCTCAAATCTTAAGATAAAAATAAATAAAATTGTAAAATAAGCCCGTTTCAGCATGCCTTCTTCTCCAAGCCCTCTAATAGTATTAGTGGGTGTACAGTGATGACATTCACAACAGGCTACTCCCAAATATGGCACCTTGGTATATCAAATACCATAACAGAGCTTGAGAAAGCAGCAGGATCAGAAAAGTCACTCTGAACTTCCCATCACCCTTCTCTCCTGAAACCAGTCGTAAATCCTTGTGTGCCCTCCTTACAACTTGATCTGCAAAGACAAAGGGATAGCAAGAACAAAGAGACCTTGCTAAGTTCCCCCCAGTTTACTGTGCTTACCTCATACTCCTTGACCTATTATATTCCTCCATGATGTCCACTCTCCCTCAAAAATAGCATAGGAATACACAAGTCTGTTTCTTTGAGCCACATTTTCTTGTGAAGGCTCCCTGTCTTGTAATTAGGTTTGTGTACTTTTCTCTCGTTAATCTTTGTCAGCTTAATTCTCAGACCCAACCAGAGAACCTAAGAGTGAGAAAAACTTAAAATTTGATGTTTTTTTACATTTAATCAGCATAGTTCAAACATTTTGATGTCAATATCCCTTTACATTCTTAAAAATTATTGAATACCCTAAATGGCTTTTGTCTATCTGGGTTATATCTAAAGAGATTTACTGTATTAGAAATTACAACCAAGAAAAATCGTTAAACATTGATTTATAATACATTCAAAAACAACAATAATAAATTCATTATATGTTAACAGTAGAGCAATGAGGTCATTACACACCATGGAACCTCTGGAAACCCCCATTGTACATTCCTGAAGGAGGAAGAGTGAAAAAGGGAAATATTGTCTATATATTATTATAGAAAGAGTTGGCAATCACAAGTCCTCTAGAGGGACACTTTGAGAACTGTTGGATTTGATAATGGCATTAAATCAATATTAATTTCCTGATTTGTATGTAAGAGAACATCCTTGTTTATAGAAAATGCACACCGAAATATTTAGAGGTAAAGGCACAGCATATCTGCAATTTACTCTCAAATGGTTTGGAGAAAAATAATATATACAGAGAAAATATAGTGAGTGATAAACCAAATGAAATACAATGTTGGCAATTTGGAAGGGAAGGGAGCTTAGTTTTCCGTAAGTTGGAAATTTCAAAATAAAAGGTTTTAGGGGCTCCTGGCTGGCTCGGTCAGTAGAGCATGCGACTCTTGATCTCAAGGTTGTGAGTTTGAGCCCACATTGGGTGTAGGGATTCCTTAAAAATAAAAATCTTAAGGTTCTAAAAACATACCAAAACACCCGAGTTCTTTTTTTGCATTTAGTGAACTCAGAAAGGTCAACACCAGGGGCTTCTGCCCTTGGAAGGACCTCCTCCCCTCTGCACACCTTCTCCTTTGGCTTTTCAGTTGTCCCGGGTCATCTGTATTTGTGACCAATGGGTTGCAAATTTGGGAGTTTCTGTGGCTCCCTCAGGTTTGATAATTTGCCACAATGACTCACATGTTGGGTCTTTCTGGTGACCAGCTCTCCATTTGAACTGACTTAATAGCATAAAGTCAGAGGTGATCAAGGGGCATGAAGAACAAACCTACTCCTATCACATGGGAGTTAAGAAGCTCTGTGCCAGGGGCGCCTGGGTGGCTCAGTGGGTTAAAGCCTCTGCCTTGGGCTCAGGTCATGATCCAGGATCCTGGGATTGAGCCCCACGTCAGGCTCTTTGCTCTGCGGGGAGCCAGCTTCCTCCTCTCTCTGCCAGTCTCTCTGCCTACTTGTGATCTCTGTCTGTCAAGTAAACAAATAAAAATCTTTAAAAAAAAAAAAGAAGCTCTGTGCCAGAAACCCAGAACAAAGACCAGACACATTCTTTGTTATACAACAGGGTTGGAAATCCTGAGTTCCTTTTAAAATCTATTCACTTTGTGACATCTGTGACTCGTGGAAATGGAGATGTGAAGAAGATATTTGGAAGCACAAACTCACGGGAGATATCTGGAACAGAAATGAAAATGGGAGAGTTGGTGGCATGAAGTGGAATTTTAAATAATGAGAATGGAGAGGAAAAACCAGAGTGCACAGGGCCCTGAAGGCTTGTCACATGCAAAGTGGAGTGGAAGAAGATGGGGGTGGGGGGTGGGGGGCGGGGAGTGGTGCAGGGGGGGGGAACCCTGGGGACCCGTGAAATGAACCTGGAATCTGAAAAGCAGCCTTGTTGGGGACGTGCCCCTTAAACTTGCTGGGTGGGAGCTAAGCCTGCTTGCTTAGTGCCAGGACCGAATTGCAGTACAGTGGTTGGTGTTAGAACTCCACAAGCCCTCCATACTCCACCACCTGGGTCATCACTCTAAATAAATGGCTCCAATGTTTACTAGAGTCATAAGTGACTCATAGTTGCCCCCTTTCCCTCTCCCCAGGTATCTAGTCTGTCAACAAATCTTCTCACTCTCCGAAACATACCCCCAAGTGCCCTCTTCTCTCCACCGCCATGTCATCCTGTCATATGCTCCTGTCATCTCTCACCAGGATTTCTACAAGGCTCTCTCACTTGTCTCCCTACTGCCACATTGTTTCCCGCTCCAATCCATTCTCCACAGAGAAATAAAAGTGATATTCCTAGAGTGTATATTCTTCTTTTTCCAGATGATGGTCTTCTTTACATCCCTCAAGCAAATCCATTTGTTTCTACCTCAGCACCTCAGCATGTGCTGGTCCTCCATCTGGTATATTCTCCCCCTATTCTTTGTACATCTTACTCCTCTTCTTCAGGTTTTCAGCTCAAAGTCTTTCTCCTCAGAATTTCTCTGGCCACAGAGACTAAAGCATTCCTGTTCCCCGTTATTTCCCAGCACCATCCCATGGTTCTTTCCTATATTCTGGCAACTTTCTCTCTCTCTCTCTCTCTCTCTCTCTCTCTCTCTTACCCTCATTTAATGTTATTTAGTTACTTAGAGAAAGAGAGAGAAAGAGCACAAGCAGGGGGAGGGGCAGAGGGAGAAGCAGAGTCCCTGCTCAGCAGGTAGCCTGCATGGGGACTTGATCCCAGGACTGGGATGGAGACCTGAGCCAAAGTCAGAGGCTTAATTGACTGAGCCACCCAGGTGCCCCCATACTATGGCAACTTTCAATTACTCTAGTGCTTGTTAGGCTGTGTTCTGATCATTCATGTCTCCCACAAGCGTGAGATACCCTTGTATCACAAGGCGATACCCTTGTATTGGAAGCATCTAACACAGTACCCAGAGCTCAGATAATATTGTTCAATGAATAAGAGTGTGAATATAGATCTTTGATTAACAATGTACCCTAGACTTACAGTATGGCTGTGGCTGTTCTAGGGATTCTATCCAGACCCAAAACCCGAGGTACAACAGACCACCTCTTCTGGAGCCTTCCTCTGAAGCTAGGACGTCTTGCCCAAAGACCCTCACTCTTGGCTAGCCAGAACGACCCAATTGACCCAATCGTGGGAGAGAGACGGGACTTAACCCCACCCCATCCCCACCCACCCACATGACTGGCTGAGACAAACAGGAGGGGTGTGGGTGAAGAGAGGGACTGGAGCTGTAACAATGTCTGGAGGTTGTTACTGGCATTTAATGACCAGAGAATTTGAAATGCTGAGGCTCTTGCTGATGAGGGAGCAGAAGACTGGCTGAGGACAAAGCAAAAGCTGGCACCTTGCACCCCCTCTCCCCCAACTCTACCTCAGTGACAGGCGTAACATCCCTCAGGCACTCCTGGCTGCCCTAAAAGAAAAACAAATAGTTAACTTGCAGAGATCACAGTCCTGCAAGACAGGAGTCTCCCTTGGTTTACAAGTGTCCTACTGTTTTGCAACAAAGAAGCTATCTTATCAATAGCCTAACTTCCAGAGACAAGTAACTCAGTTCCTAAAGCCCTAACATCACCCTCCCCTCCATAAAACTGAAGGAGGCGGAGATGAAAGGAAATATAAGTAAAGTTAAATTTCTTCTAAACCTAAAGCTCATTGACAAGGACGCTTGATAGGAGGAATGTGACATTCCACCAGGAAACTCCCAACTGTCTTCATATTAGTGCCTCATTAGAGGTAAAAACAACCTTGGCTTGACAATAACCAGGCCTCCAGTATCCTGACAGTCTTCTGAACATCCCTTGTCCTCACCTACCCAACTCCTGTGTATATAATCAGCCACTCCTCAGGATAACAGGGCAGTAGCTCTTCCTGCCCACAGGTCCTGTCCCCGTGCTTTAATAAACCACCATTTTGCACCAAAGATGTCTCAAGAATTCTTTCTTGGTCATTGGCTCCGGACCTCACCCCACCGAACCTCACCTAGGTTCTAGAACTTCATCATTGCCACACCTGGGGCAGCCCACAAACGGGATTGTCCCATCCACAGTGCCAGCAGTGCCCGCTTTGAGAAACTCTGGACCAACCGGGCCCCGCCCTCCAGATGGAGCCAGTCCCCCTAGAGCACGGATGGGGTGGACTCACTGGTCTGTAATAAAGCAGGAACGGAGGCAGTGGATGTAGGGAAAGCAGTCAGCCATGTCTACCAAGAGGTCGTTTTCAGCTCAGTGCCATGTTGAGCAAGTTTTATGGAAGACGCTTCTGCCTGAATCCTTTCAGTCATCTCCGTAAATTCTGTAAATTGAAAGCGGTATTGCTGAATCAAAGGATATGCCACTTTCCATTTTGATGCTCACAGCTAAACTGTGCTGCTGAAGACATATGTTAACGTCTGGGCGTTATAGGCAAGACATATGGACAAGTATCATGTGACAAACTCCCTGGGGTGCCTAGAACCAAGCAGTGGAGATCTATAGGAGGGGACTGACTTAGAGTTGGAAGGTGTTCACAACAGCTTCTCAGGACTACCTAAGACATAGCTTACTCCTGTTAATAGTAGCATGGACACAGAGCACTTTTCTTTTTTTTAATTTATTTGAGAGAGAGAAAGAGCTCACGCACATGAGCGGGGTTGGGGTAGGTGGGTGTAAAGGGAAAAGCAAGCTCCCCACTGAGCAGAGAGCCTAATGTGGGGCTCCATATGATGACCTGAACCAAAGGCAACAGCTTAACGGACTAAGCCACCCTGGCACCCAGCAGAGAGCACTTTCTCAGTGGAAGCTTATAACCCTGTCAGCGGACTGGGTAGATATTATGCCTCTTCATCAAAAGGAATTGAGGTTCAGAAAAGTAGAGGAGAGGGGCGCCTGGGTGGCTCAGTGGGTTAAAGCCTCTGCCTTCGGCTCAGGTCATGATCCCAGGGTCCTGGGATCAAGCCCCACATCGGGCTCTCTGCTCAGCAGGGAGCCTGCTTCCTCCTCTCTCTCTGTCTGCCTCTCTGCCTACTTGTGATGTCTGTCCGTCAAATTAAAAAAAAAAAATTAAAAAAAAAGAAAGAAAGAAAAGTAGAGGAGATTTTTCTATCATGGAAAGTTAAATTTTTGTTAATAAATAAATAAGGAAATGGGATTTGCTTGGAGTTACATCAGCTGTAACAGAGACCCAAGTAACAATGGCTTAAATTTCACGGAAATCAATTATTTTCTCATAACACACTGCACCAGTATGGTCTTCCATGGGGCCAGACAAGTCAATTCATTTTGCTGTTGTTGTTGGTTTTTTTTTAAAGATTTCATTTTTAAGTAATCTCTGCACGCAGTATGGAGCTCCAACTCAACCCTGATGCTGAGATCAAGAGTTGCACACACTACTGACTGAGCTAGCCAAGTTCCCCTTGTTGTTTTTTTTTCTACCATTCCTTGGGAGTCATCTTCATCCAAATGATGGAATGGTCGAGATTTCTCACAGTCACCTCCCTTCTCCTCCAGTAATGTGCACTCGCACTCATGCTCTCTCTCTCTCATAAATAAATAAATACATACATACATACATTTAATACTAAAAATTCATTTTGCATATGCAACCTTTCTATGATGATATGGGGTGCTGTTGTGTCTCAAATCATCAACCACCATTCTATTAGACAGCAAATAAATACAGCCAATGGATAGACTATGTAGCCAAAGTGTTACATTCACTGGACTAAATTCACTTGGGGTCCAAAATTCACTGGACTTTTATTTTTAATTAAGCCCTGATGGTAGTTTTTCACTTGTTATCTGCCCCTCACAAAAACATAAAGCAATCTGGTAACTTGAGCTTTCTGGCATTTGGATTCTAGGAAAACAAAAAGTTTTCAGCGTTTCTTTCTAAAGCTTGTCATCAATAGCTCCCTCACTGCTTTATGAGACGAAGTTAGCATAATGCCAATGGCTTAAGCTTCAGCCCCTGAAAAACCTCGCTTTCTGTCCCATCTCTGCCACTCTCTGTATGACCTTAGGAATATGGTTAGACCTCATTTAGCCTCCGTCTTTTTATCTGTAAAGTTGGGAAGAATATCTTCTTCAGATTGTGGCAAGGAGTAAATGTAATACAGCTCTCAGAAACTGATCTTAAAGCAAATCTGCAAATAAGCATATCTTTACAATGACATATCCATCATCTCTGTCTGGGCCATATCTGTCATTTTGGAAATCATAGATCATGTAATTCATCTTAAAAGTCTAATTCAGAAAGGTGAAGCAGAGCTCCCCTGAATGTTTTGGTTTTTTTTTAAGATTTTATTTATTTGAGAGAGAGAATGAGAAAGAGAGAGAACATGAAAGGGGGAAGGTCAGATGGAAAAACAGACCTCCCTGCTGAGCAGGGCACCTGATGCAGGACTCCATCCCGGGACTCCAGGATCATGACCTGAGCCAAAGGCAGTTGCTTAGCCAACTCAGCCTCCCACAGGACCCTCTCCTGAATGTTTAAAGCCCAACACTCTGCATGCTAGAGCACATTGGACACAGTGCCCCCAAAAAGCACGATTTTTTTTTTTTAGCTCCAGCTGGTGGATCTCTAACGCTTAGGAGAACCTTAACTCTGTTGCTTCTTTGACTTCTGCCACTTGGTCAAATTTCTGGTTCCATCAGTATACAATTGTACGATTTTCTTCTCTAAAAAGAAACTAAGTCCAGGAGAATCTCATGTTCATTTTGATGTATGCTGAATCTGTGATGGAAAAAAATAGAAAACTATGGCAAGATAGTCCTCTAATATCATATCACCAGAAAGACACCCTTCCCCATCCCGCACCAGGCGTGCCTGATCCCTTCCACGAAACCCACTCAAATTACCTCCTTACCTTGGATGTGACCCTTGACTCACTATGGTCTATGGGCAGGCCTGGCGATGGAGCAACTGACTCCTGGCCTGCCAATGACGGAGTTCTGTCAGAATGTTGTAAAGGAAAATTATCCAAAACTTGCAGTATCAGGTGAAAAGAAAGATAGCAAGTACTTTTAATGTCATTATGGAGCACTGTGTTTAACAAGTAGTGATATTGTGACCTGAAATAAGAAATATGTATTTGGTTTTCCTTTATTCTTGATATAGAGTTCCTAAAATTCTTGGAATTACCAAAGTGATGAGAGTGATAAATATGTCTTTTGTTACATGAATGAGGTGACTTTTGGAACCCACCGAGAGGATGAAGGCTAGTTGTCAGGAGACGCAATCATGTGACTAGAGGGTGGGAACTTTCAGTCCCAACCCCAACCCCCAGGGAGGGGAGAGGGGCTGAAGATTGAGTTCCATTGCCAAGGGCCCAGGATTTAATCAGTCATGCCTCTGTAACGAAGACTGCATAAAAACCAAAGGCTCCAACGATTCTATTTATTTATTTGAAAGAGAGAAAGAGAGCACAAGATGGAGGAGAGTCAGGCAGAGAAGCAGACTCCCCGCCAAGCAGGGAGCTGGGAGTGGGACTAGATCCTGGGACTCCAGGATCATGACCAGAGCCCATGGCAGTCGCCCAACCAACTGAGCCACCCAGGGGACCAGGACAGGGTTCTGAAAACTTCCTGATTGGTAAACTCGTGGAGATTGGAGAAAGGCATGCTGGAAGAGAACAGGGAACTTTCCCCACACCTTGCCCTGTGCATCTCTCCCATCTGTCTGCTCCTGAGTTACATTCTGTCATCTAGTCAGTAAAATATTTCTCTGAGTTCCATGAGCTGCTTTAGACATTAATTGAACTCAAGGAGGGGGTCATGGGAACCTCCAGTCTATAGCTGGTGGGTCAAAAAAACAGGTAACAACCTAGGCTTGAGACTGGTGTCTCAAGTCCAAGGAGGGTGTTGTTGGAAAAGCCAACTGCCACAGGAAGAAGCACAGGTGAGGAGGACCTGGGCTGTGTCTGTGACTAGGGGGGGGGGGGGGGGGTGACAATCTTGCAAGACTGAGCCCTTGACCTGTGGAATCTGATGCTGTCTCTGGGTAGATAGTGTCAGAATGGAGTTGAATCATAGAAGCTCTCAGCTGGTTCCCAAGAATTGCTTTGGTGTCTGGACCCCAACCACACACACACACACACCCAACCACACACACACACACACACACACACACACACGCAAATTGGAACTGGGCCCAAGAGTTCTTTTATAGGCCCACTCAAAGATTCCTTAATTATCTGGGGGAACGTGTTTGACCTATCATTTACCTGTGATTAAAAACCTAGGTTTCAGGAGCCTGGGTGGCTCAGTTAGTTAAGCAACTGCCTTCGGCTCAGGTCATGATCCCAGACTCTCAGGATCGAGCCCCACATTGGACTTACTGCTTGGTGGGGAGTCTGCTTCTCCTTCTGACCCTCCCCCCTCTCATGCTCTACCTCTCAAATAAATAAATTAAATCTTAAAAAAAAAAAAAAAAGAAGCCTAGGTTTCGTGAAGTTACACATCAACTTGTGGATTTTTGGCCAATAGGGATAAGTGATTCCTGTCTGGTAAACAAATAAACAAAACCCCAAAGTGTAGGTATTTACCCCCCCTATAGAACATTAACCAGAAATCCTATTCTAACATTTCTTTCTCCGGTGCCTAAATTATCCTGCTTAACTAACTGAGCCACCCAGATGCCCCACGAATGCCTTTCAGGCACACTCAGTAATCCACAGGGCAGGGCTCTAATAAAAAGCGACTGAGTCTCACAAGAGTGGAAGCCAAACAGCGGCTTGGGAAGAGGCTGATCAGACTAGCTCTAGTACTACAGAAGGTGGGGTTGGGAGAAGAGAAGCTGGTGTGCAGCAAGAGAGGCAAAAAGGCAGACAAGAGCCCAAGCAGGTTCAGTGAGAGGCTGGCTGCCTTTCCAAGCAGGGTACCAGGCTCTCCTAAGACCTCAATACTCGGCTTTAGTTCTGAGCTGTCCATACACATTTTTGATAAATACCTCCTTTCTTGATTTAAGCTCACTTGTGTGGGGTTGTTACTTGCAATGGAGTAGAGACCAGTGTAGCACTCTAGGGTGCAATCCACGTTGTCCTGACTTTGTATCCCCCATGACTAGAATACTGGTAGCCACAGTTGGGGTTTAATCCACACCTACTGAAGAAAGGAGGAGTACCTGTACTAGTCCTAGTAAAAATGCGAAGTCTATTTAATTCAGGAGTTACAAAATCTATTTTATAACATACTTCCCAAGTACCCAATAGTACCTAAAGAGCTGCTGTAAATCCCAGGCTGAAGGTGGGAGATCAGGTGATTGTAACCTTCAAGGCACCGCTAAAGCCCTGTTGCTGGCAACATGAGAGAAATAGAAAGTTACATGAAACAGTCTCAGAAAACAGCTGACAGAAGCTCAATGTGAAACTTCACTTCCACCTTTTCATTCATATAAGTATTGAGGGACACCTCTGAAATATGCAAGTTGACTTTTCCTCAAGGACATATTTACTGCATACCACAAGTGTTTATATTTTACAGCAAAATTAAATTAAATGGATACACTTTTCATAAACATAAATTGGAAATCAAGGCATCCATGAAATGCATATGCTTAAAGCCCCGGTTTTCAGCATTCGGCAGTCAATCACGATTCTCGTCCAGGGCCACCACTCCACGATTTCAAAAAGCTGACGATCCTGTCAGTGACTGGAACAAAATCTTCTTTGTATGTGACAAGTGTTTCCAAGTAAAACCCTTTCGGGGGCTCAAGCAATTCATTTCTTGGGGCATCCTTTTGCTCCACTTCATCACCTTTAGAAAAAAATGGAACACCTGAATTATTACCTTTTAATTTAAGACCGCAGTCCTTAAGTTATTAGTTAAGTCTTGGAAGGAAATAAAATAAACTAAGGTAGGAATCACCCCTACCCCCGTCAGATTCCTGACACTATTTTCTCCCTGTGAAAAAGAAAAATAAATACGACATGACCACTATAGACACTGAAACGTGTTTAAATGCTCAATACTGGACACGTGTACTTTCGGGCCGCTGATAATCTTCAGCGCCAAAGATCATCTTCAGCACGGTTTTTACAGAACAGTTTTCCTGTTTCCTTTTCCGAATGGCTTTTAGTACATTCAGATCTGTGCAACCGCAATTTTAGAATATCTCCCTCCTTTAGCAAGTCCCGCCCCATCCACTCTGCCCGTTGGGCCCCGGGCAACTAGAATCGGCTGCAGGCATCTACAGATCTCCAGTACATCTCTGAAGGCTCGGGGACTTCCTCTTCCGCCCGGTAACCGGGAAGATTTTAATACTCCTCGGCGGGTGGAAGTGCCGAAACTGCTCGCCAACTGCGACCGGGCTCACCGAGGCATCACCTCTTTAAATAAATCACCGTCCAGTGTTTTTGACATTCTCTCTGGAATCTTACCCAGATTCGTCAAACAAACAAACAAACAAGAAGCAGGTAGGAGGATTGAAAAGGTAGTTGGGGGCAGATTCCCCTACAGCGAATTGCTCGCGACAATGGTTTCGCAGAATAAACCCGGTGCCTGCGGCAACAGCGAAGCCGCTTCTGTGACCCGGTCAGGACGCCCCACCGAAGGCTGCCGGAGGGTCGTACCTGGTGGCTTGTGCTTTTTCCGGCCTAAATAAAACAAGGAGCCCAGAGTGGTCCAGGCGCCCATTCCATATAGCACGGACATCCGCCGATACCAAGATGTGGCCTGCTCCGGGCGCATTATGCAGCTCGGGGAAGGTTTCGAGCCCGGGAGGCCCAGGGGGGAGGCGGGCCTTCCTGCCAGCGCGTCACAACCGCCGCCGCCTCCAATGGAGAGCCGATTCCGGGAGGCCGCTTCCTGCAATGGCCCCGATGCATCCTGGGGCGTGTAGTCCCGAAAGTCGCGCCGGGACTTGGACCCTAAGGTAGGGTTCAGGGGGCTTCCGGGCTGCGCCGTTGAGGGACAGCCTCGCCTACCACGTGACACCAAATGACAATTTCTCTGAACAAGCTTCTAGTGTGGAAAATTCTAACACCTGCCTTACACAAGATTCAGATGGTATTTGTAAAGATTAAGTCCACTCCTCTGCGGCTCTCAGATTCGCGAGAATGCCTGTCTACCCCGAAGCTTTCCCCACTTTTCTTTCTAGAACCCAGTCCGGATGAGCCTCGGGTCCTCTCTGGTCAAAGTTGATCTTTCCACTGGGTGTGGGTCCTATGCTTTACTGCCTCCTTGGGATTACGCTCTAACTCTACCCACGTCTCAGAACCAGAACATCTCCTTTGACTCTGCCCACCTTCCAACTTTTCTCTTAACCATACGTTTCTAAATTCAAAACATAATCTACCACCACTCCAACAGACCAAATTAACTTTGAGAGCAGAAGTGATGTACTTGGCATAGCGTGGACGTTCAGTAAATTGCCATATCCAACAACTACTTTTCAGCCATAGTCAAATTTTATCTGTAAAGCATTTGACAACATTGACCATACCTGCTCCGTTCATAGCTTCAGAAACATAATTTTCTTCCATATCTCTGTGTCCTTCAGGGCTCTTCCGACTTCTCCTACCCTTTAGAAATTGTTTTGCCATACACAACAACTTAACTCTAAATGGGTCATAGGCTTAAATGCAAAAGCTAAAACTACAAACCTAGGAGAAAAATTTGTCACCTTGAGATGCATAAGAATTTTTTGGAATACAGACAGCATGAACCACGAAACAAATACTGGTGAATTGGACTTTTTCAAAATTATAACTTTTGTTCCTCAGAAGTCACAGTTAAGAAAATTAAACAAGTCACAAAATATTCAAATACCTATATTTGACCAAGGACTTCTATCCAGAATGTAAAAGGACAACTTACAATTCAATTATAAAAAGACAACCCTACTGGGGCGCCTGGGTGGCTCAGTGGGTTAAAGCCTCTGCCTTCAGCTCGGGTCATGGTCCTAGGGTTCTGGGATCGAGCCCCACATCGGGCTCTCTGCTCAGGGGGGAGCCTGCTCCCCCTCTCTCTGCCTGCCTCTCTGCCTACTTGTGATCTCTGTCAAATAAATAAATAAAATATTAAAAAAAAAAGACAACCCTACTAAAAATCAGGCAATAAATTTGAGCAAACTCTTAACAAAAGAAGATACACAAATGGGGTGCCTGGGTGGCTCAGTGGGTTAAGCCTCTGCCTTTGACTCGGGTCATGATCTCAGGGTCCTGGAATCAAGCCCCACATCGGGCTCTCTGCTCAGGGGGAAGCCTGCTCCCCCTCTCTCTGCCTGCCTCTCTGCCTACTTGTGATCTCTCTCTGTGTCAAATAAAATCTTTTTTAAAAGATATACAAATGGCCAATAAGCACAGGGACATCAATAGTCATCGCAGAAATGCAAATTAAAACCACAAAACACAACTACACACCTATTAGAATGACTAAAATTTATATTAAGAATACCAAGGGTTGGGGTGCCTGGGTGGCTCAGTGGGTTGGGGCCTCAGCCTTTGGCTTGGGTCATGTCCCAGGGTCCTGGGATTGAGCCCTGAATTGGGCTCTCTACTTGGCGGGGAGCCTACTTCCCCGTCTCTCTGTGCCTGCCTCTCTGCCTACTTGTGATCTCTGTCCGTCAAATAAGTAAATAAAATATTTTTTAAAGATTTTATTTATTTATTTAACACAGAGAGATCGAGACCATGTAAGAGACATCCATTCCTAGTAATTTATCCAAAAGAAATGAAAACATATCCACACAGACATGTAGATGGACATTCACAGAGCTTTAGTCATAACAGCCAAAAAAGGGAAACAACCCAAATCACCATCATCTGGTGAATGGATAAATGAGAAGTGATATACAACTTGGTAATAAAAAGAATTACTGATACATGCAGCTACATGGGGGAATCGTTAAGTGGATTATGCTAAGTGAAAGAAGCTAGATGCAAATGAAACTAAACAAAACTCTAGGAACAAACTAATCTACAATGGGACAAAGTGGACTAGCAGTTGCCTACTAAGGAAACCAATGGAGGGTGATAGAAAAGTTCTGTATGGTGATGGCGGTTTCATGAGTATACACATCTGTCAAAACTCATTGAACTGGGGACACCTGGGTGGCTCAGTTGGTTAAGTACCTGCCTTCGGCTCAGGTCATGATCCCAGGGTCCTGGGATTGAGTCCTGCATCGGGATCCCTGCTCAGTGGGGAGTTTACTTCTCCCTCTGCCCCTCCTCTCCACTTGTACACTCACCCACGCTCGCTCTCTCTCACACACACACAAATAAATAAAATCTTAAAAAAAAAAAAGTGGGACAGCTGGGTGGCTCAGTTGGTTAAGCATCTGCCTTTGGCTCAGGTCATGATCCAGGGGTTCTGGGATCGAGTCCCACATTGGGCTCCTTGCTCAGTGGGGAGCCTTCTCCCTCTGCCTGCTGTTCCTCGTGCTTGTGCATGCTCTCACTCTCCCTGTGTCATATAAATGAAAATCTGGGGGAAAAAAAGGGGGGGTGGAGTGCATGGGTGGCTCAGTGGGTTAAAACCTCTGGTTTAACCAGGGTCCTGGGATCAAGCCCTGAGTCAGGCTCTCTGCTCAGCGGGGAGCCTGCTCCCCCCACCCCCACCTGCCTCTCTGACTACTTGTGATCTCTGTCAAACAAATAAACTCTTATAAAAAAAAAAACCAACTCATTGAACTGTGTACTTTAAATGGAGTTCATTGTATGTAAGCTATACCTCAATAAGGTTGTTAAAAACAAGAATATTAGTATTCTGTTGCAAGATTTGTTCTCTTCTCATCCTGAGCAACTTTGCTCATGTTATTTTATTTGTTAATGACTGAAATCTGCTCCAAATTCTCCTGAAAGCAAATCCATATTAATTACAACCAACCTGCTGGGCATTCTGTTATCTCTTACAAGCTCCCTAAACTCAAAATGTCCAGGATTGAATTTATCAATGCTAGAAAAGAGCAAAGAACTCCTTCCCTTCTTTTCTGTAATTCAGAGAATGATTGACATATCACCCAAGCCAGAAACTTGAACTCAGACTCTTGCCTAACACCCCACCTCTGTCCAGATCTCACCTGGATTCCAGCTTCCTCCCATCCATCCTTCCACTCTCCTACTGTTTTTGTTTTTTTTAATTTTCTTTTTCTCTTACCGCTTTTAAAATCCCTAACAGGTTATCTCCCCTGAGGCCACAGGCTTTCTTTGCCTTCAAGATGGATTTCAGAGTCATTAGGCACACTGGGCTCCATGCTTTCCTCCTCAGGATGGCTGCTTTCCATACACTACTCCCCACCTCCATGTTCTCTCTGGAAACAGCCACCAGTACCCAGAGGTAGGATCTGCATGGCAATGTCTTCTGTTAGGTCACCCAGTGGTGCCACCTCACCTCAGCACCTAAACTCATTGTCACTGAAGAGAACACCAGTGCAAGGTGAGTCTATTACATTCTACCTTCTGCTATTTTAAAATGGAAAGGCCCAAGATGGAACAGTTTCAACCTTAATTAGATTTCTGTGCTCTTCTATATGACATATCTCAATTAAAAATTACATCCTTGGGGTGCCTGGGTGGCTCAGTTGGTTAAGTGTCGGACTCTTGATTTCAGATCAGGTCTTGATCTCAGGGTCATGAGTTCAAGCCCCAAGTTGGGCTCCACGCTGGGCATGGAGCCTACTTAAAAAAAAAAAAAAAAATCCCCCAAGTAAGAAAAATATTCTATGGAAAATGTACACAAAATAAAAGCCCTTGACATTTAAAATGGGTTAAACACCTTAAGATAGGAAAGGCCCCCCAGAATGCATACCAAAGACAAAAGGCTGTAATACAAATTCAAAATACAAGTAAGAATCAATCCAGATGACCCAACATCCAATCGATAGGAGTTTCCAGCTTTGTTTTTCTACATAGGACTCAGTACCTTCTCATAAATCATGTAATTTACTTCTAATTTTTTTGTCATTGGTCTTCCCTTACTAGAACATACACTCCACCAGGGCAGATACTTGTTTTATTGGCTACATACCCAGTGTCTGTAAGACACTCTATACATAGCAAATACTGAACAATTATCTGTCAAATGAATGAAAAAATAGTTCCAAAGTTCTGAGAGAAAATTGTTTGGGGGCTTAGAATTTTATACTTGGCAAAGCTAAGTATGAAGACAGAATAGATTCAGTGAATTATCTCCCATGTAACTTAAGATAGCAAATGACTTACGGGATTAAAGGAATTGTAGAACTAACCCAGGCTTCCAAACAAAGCAAATTCCTGGATGATTTGTCACAGCAATTGGGCTATAATTAAAGAGGAGATCAGTGATCTCTAAGAATGGACTTCAGGGCACCTGGGTGGCTCAGTTGGTTGGGTGACTGCCTTTGGCTTAGGTCATGATCCTGGAGTCCCAGGATCGAGTACCCGAATCGGTTTCCCTGTTTCTCCCTCTGATCCTCCCCCCTCTCATGCTCTCTCTCAAATGAATAAATAAAATTTTAAAAAATCACTCCCCCACAAAATTAGAAACTCTAGGGAAAACAACAGATACACGAAGCTATGATGCCAAAAAGAAGCAAACCGACCTGAGGAGTGCTAGAACATAAGAATGTAAGTGACTGATTTTGTCACTGGGAACATTTTCCTTCAAGTTGTGTAGGGACTGAGACAGCAAACGCATGGAGAAAAATGTAATACTACCTGACTCGAACAAGGACATTGTTAACATTATCACAATTATATAAATGATCTTTATTCGTTTTCAACTTTCAGAATGAACTTTGAGACAAAAGACATAACTATGGTAACAGGTCAGAATGTAAATTTTACCAACCTTGATAATATAAAAATAAAGGTATAGCCCATCAAAACTGGATGGTACAGAGAAAGGTCCTCTTTCTGGAAAATGGGAATTGAGAGACACTGGCTAACACTGATATATCAACAAATAACTTGAAAAGAAAGGTTAAAACCAGCCACCTCTGAAGAGTAGGTCTAGGCTCAGAGAGTGGAGGGAACCATTATTATAAAGCTCTTGAGGATATGCTGTTTTGTTTTTTAAAACCATGCATATACTACTTTGATTAAAAAAAAAAAAAAAACAGTACCTGTTTAAGTTGTTTTCCTTGACGCCCAAGATAACTGCCTGTTAGGGCCACTGATCCCCAGCAGCCACCTGGGCTGGGCTATTTACATGTGAGTTAGGGACAGCGCACTCCAGACAGCTCTGCCTTGATGATCAAGTTTCACATGTTTCAACCTTTCTCTCACTTAACATTTAGACAGAAAATGAGGATTAAGTTCAGGAAATACCTCTTGGGGGAGTCACTAAAAACATACACATACACACATAGAGACTTCAGGAAATCAAATTTGTATTAGCATTATTTTAGCTAGTGCTTGCTTTATCCAGATTTATTTCCTGTCTGATCATTATGATTTTCACCTAAGTAAGTTGCCAAAATACATTACCTTTGATTTTATGTAACAGTAAAGTTAGGATACAAAAAGTATATAAACATCTACAAGTACCAAAACATTTATGACCTTACAATTTCATGATGCAGGAAGAGGGGCACAAATAAGGAATACAAATAAATTATAATCTAAAGAGTTACATACAATGCTTCCTTTGATTATTTATTAAAACCCACAAGTTAAAGTGAAAGGAATGTTTTTAAGCCATTATCAGCAATTGTGAACACAATCCAATGTGTTCTTTGATGTTCTGTTCACATCTTCTAGCTTAACAAGCACTGGAAACAGCCAGCTTCTTCAAATGATCCATGAACACCTGCAGGCTAACGTCATCAGTTAGGATGGGTGCTCCTGTTTCCTGAAATTTAATGGTAAAGATTAACTGGCAGGTATCTGAAAAGCTGGTTAGCATTTGTGAATTACTAAGGACCCTTCCACCACCTCAGAACATTCACAGCGCTACCTGCTCTGCTAGAACTCCCACCACTGTCATTCTCTGCCTAGCAACTGAAGCATAATTTCCTCACAAAACCCCTCTCCAGCCCACTGAGGTCAGGCCATCCCCTGCCACTATAGACAGTTTGGGCATATGCCCTTCTGCTTTAATCCTCTCCAAGGTTCTGATTTGCCCAGAGTCTGGCCACCCATCAAGCATGAGCTCCTGGGGGCTACACACCCTGTGTATCACCTTTCCCATTACCCTGCCAGCACCTTACCCAATGCTCTTCATGCCCTGCTTACAATAGAAGCTTGTATGGTAGTATATTTACAAATGAGTGGATCAGGATCTCCACTGAAAAGATGGTATCTGTACTATCAGAAAATGTTCATGATTTATGTAATGTGAAGGGAAAAGAACTGAATAGAAACCTTGATTTCTAGTAATAGCCCAAATCTGTAAAAAAAAAAATAGGTAAAAATATATACAATATACACATTTTATATTACCTACAAAGAAGCTGGGAATACTTAACTCTAGACGTGGCATTATAAGTAATGTTAAATTTTCTTTTTAATATTTTAACATATTCAAATTTTCAAAAATGATACTGTACTACTATTAGGAAAATATAAGTTTAATTAAAATTTTATAAGATGCCTTCTGGGAAGGAGTACTTGTACTTTTCCCTATTCCTTCCACCATGTACAACTGGAAACCCTTGATGTTTTATATAAAAGAAACAAGAAGACTCTGAAAGGTGAAGAGAGTAGACAAACCAGGGACCCTGGATCCCAAGGAACAACACAGTGGTGAACTCCTTGGGTTCCCTTTTTGCTTCATACATCCCAGACCTGGAGCCGAAAGGCTGGCAAACAATCACTGGACACAGAAAAATACATAGAAAAAGCCAACTTTTTCTAGCTAAAGGACCAGCATAGCCTAGCAAGACAAAAGATGTTAGATATTAACTCCAGTCAAAGATGACAGAAAAAACTGTGGCCCCACACACACTGGCAAAGGCTGAGTGAGCACCTAAGACGGCCACCTTCACAAGACAGTAAAAGGGAGCCCAACACCCCCATGAGGATGCTCTCAGAGAAAGCCAAGTATGGCACTGGGAATTTCCTCCCCAATGGCCAGGGGGACATCTCCCTAATTGCCAGGGAACCAGTAGAGACCATTCAGGGAGGCTGCACTTCCACCCAGACCTGGCAACAGGAAGATGTCCTCTGTGCCCCCTGCACTGGGTATCAGAGGCGGCCTAGTGGACAGCACCACCCAACACTAGCAAGGCCATCTCCACAGCAGGATCAGTGGAGACTAGGTGGGGAGCTGGAACAGCCATCCCCACCCAATAGTAACAATGAACTGTCCCCCATCCAGGTGTCAAGAGGCCAATGGAAAACCTGGATTGCTATCTGGCAGTAATGAAACAATGTCTTCCCAGCTTCCCTCCCAGAGCAGCATGACTAAAAGCCAGCTAAAATAGCCTATTTAAATAGATCCAGAGTCTCATAGCAAATATGAAAATGTCCACATTTCAATCAAAAATCACTTATCATAACAACAGCAAAGATCTCAAGGTGAATGAAAAACAGTCAGCAGGTGTTAACACCAAACTGAGGACAGTGTTAGAATTATCTGACAAAGACTTCAAAGCAGCTTCAATGAGCCATTACAAACACACTTGAAACAAATGAAAAAACAGAAAGCCTCAGCAAAGAATGTCTCGGGAAAGAAGTAGACATAAAGAAGAACCAAAGGAGGGGTGCCTGGGTGGCTCAGTGGGTTAAGCCACTGCCTTCGGCTCAGGTCGTGATCCCAGGGTCCTGGGATCGAGTCCCACATCAGGCTCTCTGCTCAGCAGGAAGCATGCTTCCCCTTCTCTCTCTCTGCCTACTTGTGATCTCTCTCTGTCAAATAAATAAAAAAAAATCTTAAAAAAAAAAAAAGAAGAAGAAGAACCAAAGGAAAGTTTTATTTTATTTTTTTTCTTCTTCTTTTTTTTTTAAAGATTTTTATTTATTTGACACAGAGAGAGCAAGCACATGCAGGGGGAGTGGCAGACAGAGGAAGAAGCAGGTTCCCCGCAGAGCAGGGAGACTGATGAGGGACTCGATCCCAGGACTCCAGGATTGTGACCTGAGTGGAAGGCAGTTGCTTAACTAACTGAGGCACCCAGGTGCCCCAAAGGAAAGTTTTAAAACTGAAAACTACCGAAACAAGTAAAAAGCTTGGTGGATGAGTTCAATAGCAGAAAAGGAACAGAGACAATAATCAGTGACCTGGAAGATAAAATAACAGAAATTACCCAACTGAAAAATAGAAAATAAGTGGGAAAAAAATGAACAGGGCACCAGGGACCTGTGGAACTACAAAACACCTGACATTCATGTCATCGGAGTCCCAGAGAGAAAGGAAAAAGAGGATAGGCTGAAAAAGTATTCAAAGAATAATGGCTGATAACTACCCAACTTTGGCAAGAGAAATAAATACACAGAATCAAGAAGCCGAGCAAATTCTAAACAGGCTAAATCCAAGGTAATCCACATCAAACACACAGTACTTACAACAAAGAAACAATCTTAATAGCAGCCAGAGAAAAATGACATCTTACCTATAAGGGAAAAGCAATAATGGCAATGAATTTCTCATCAGAAACCAAAGAAGCCAAGAGAAGTGGCAAAACATTTTTCAGATGCCTAACAAATATGGCTGCCATCAGAATCCTACATCTAGAGAAAATATCCTGCATTAAAGAACGGGGAAATCAGGATTCTCAAATGAAAGAAAACTAAGAATCTATCATCAGGAGACCTAAAAGAATGGCTAAAGGAAGCTCTCTAAACAGAAAGGAAATTATAAAGAAGGAACCCTGGAATATCAAGAAGGAATAAAGAACACAGTAAGCAAAAATATGGAGGAGTATAATAAGATTTGCATCTTCACTTGAAATTTACAAATTATGCTTCATGGTTGAAGAAAAACTATAACACTGACTAATCCACGTAGAAGAAACATTTAAGACAATTATAAATGGGATAAGATAAAGGAAGGTAAAGGGGAGTAAGTTTTTTTTTTTTTAAGATTTTATTTATTCATTTGAGAAACAGAAAGAGAGGCTGAGCAGAGGGAGAGGAACAGGGAGAGGGAGAAGCAGACTCCCTGCTGAGCTGGGAGCCTGACATGGGGCTTGATCCCAGGACCCAGAGATCATGACCTGAGCCGAAGACAAACACTTAATCATCTGAGCCACCTAAGCACTGTAGTAAGTTTTCTATACATCACTTGAATTGGTCAAAAAGATTCCAGTCAACTGTGATAAGCTATGCATATATAAGGTAATACATAATGCTCTACTATCTATAACTAGGAGTTAACCACTAGTAAACATTAAAAGCTACACAAAGAGATATACTCAAAAACATTATAAATGAGTTAAAATGGAATTCTAAAAAATGTTCAAGTAACCCACAGGAAGGCAGAAAACAGAGAAATGAAAAGCAGAGAAAGCAAACGGAAAACAAAAAATAAAACGACAGAAAGCCCCAACATATCAATAATTACTTTAAATAAAAATGGTCCAAATGCACCAGTTACGAGTTTAGCAGAGTAGATTTTTTTTTTTAAAGATTTTATTTATTTATTTGACAGAGATCACAAGTAGGCAGAGAGGCAGGCAGAGAGAGAGGAGGAAGCAGGCTCCCTGCTGAGCAGAGAGCCTGATGCGGGGCTCAATCCCAGGACCCTGGGATCATAACCTGAGCCGAAGGAAGAAGCTTTAACCCACTGAGCCACCCAGGCACCCTAGCAGAGTAGATTAAAAACCATTTGTTATTTACAAGAAATTCATTTCAAATATAATACAACAAATAGGTTGAAAGGTAAAGAATGGCAAAAGATATAACATGCAAACAATATTTTTTGCATGAAAAATAAAAGAGTGAACTTTATTAATGTCAGATAAAACAGATATCAATGTAAACAAAATAACCAGCAACAGAAGGAGAAATTATATAATGATATAAAATCAACCCACCAACACAGCAATCCTAAATGTGTACACACAAACAATGGAGCTACAAAATGTGAACAAAAACTGACAGAACTCAAAAGAGATACATATAGACAAACTCATGATTAGAGTTGGAAACTTCAACACCCTGTCTTATAAACTGACAGGGCAATCAGTAAGACCTCAACAACACCATCAACAGGATCTAAAAGGCATTTACAAAACACTCTACCCAACAATAGCAGAATACATACTCAGGTGACCATGGAACATATGCCAAGACAGACCACAGCCTGGGCCATTAAAAAAACTTCAAATTTAAAGGCACCGAAGTCATACAAAGTATATTCTCCAACCACAATGGAATCAAAATAAAAAATCAATAATCAACAAATAATAAAATCTCCAAATACTTGGAAACTAAGCAACATTTCTAAATAAACCCAAAGCAAGCAGAAGAAAATAAAGATTACAACAGAAACCAATGAAACTGAAAACAAAGACAACAAGACCCGAAAAAGAAATAAAGGTATTCACACTGGAAAGGAAAAAATAAGCTGTTTTCTATTTGTAGATGATACAATTACCTATGTTGAAAATCCCGAAGAACTTAAAAAAAAACCTCCCAGGGACGTGTGGGTGGCTCAGTGGGTTAAGCCGCTGCCTTCGGCTCGGGTCATGATCCCAGCGTCCTGGGATCGAGTCCCACATCGGGCTCTCTGCTCATCAGGGAGCCTGCTTCTCCCCTCCCCTCTCTGCCTGCCTCTCTGCCTGCTTGTGTGATCTCTATCAAATAAATAAATAAAATCTAAAAAAAAAAACAAAAAAAAACCTCCCAGACGTACTGACTCGGGAAAGTCACATGATATAAGATAAATACACAAAAATCAATTGTATATATATACTAGCAATGAACACTGGGGCACTAACATCAAAACTACAATACCAATCACAATTCCTAAAAAAAAAAAAATGTGAAAACATTCAACACTAAGGAAAGAAATCAAAACAGAGTGGAAGACAAAATGAAATCACAGATTGGAAGGCTCAGCACTGTAAACATGTCAATTCTCCCCCAAATTGTACAGAAGATTGATGTAATTCTTATCAAAATCCCAGCAAGTTTTAAAAGACATAAACAAAATTATCCTAAAATTCTTACGTAGAAGCAAAGGAACTGAAATCGCTAAGACAATTTTGAAAAAGAAGTTGGAGAAATCAGTCTACCTAATTTAAAGACTGACTTACTATACAGCTACAGTAATCAAGACTGTGGTATTGGTAGAGTGACAGAAACACAGATCAACATAACAGAGCAGAAAACCCAGAAACAGACTCACACAAATATGATCAACTAACCTTTGACGAAGACACAAAAGTAATTCAAAAGAAGCAAGACATCCTTTTCAACAAATGGTGTGGAACAATTAGGCATCCACATGCAAAAAATAAAACTAAGCCTCACATCTTACATACACACAAAAAATCACAAGTAGGCAGAGAGGCAGGCAGAGAGGGGCGGGGTGGGGGGAAGCAGGCTGAGCAGAGAGCCCGATGCGGGGCTCGATCCCAGGACCCTGGGATCATGACCTGGGCCGAAGGCAGAGGCTTAACCCACTGAGCCACCCAGGCGCCCCACAAAAATTAACTCAAAATGGATCACAGACTGAAATGGAAATGTAAAATGAGACAAACAAATATGGGAGATCTTTGGGATCCAGGGCTAGGCAGAGTTCTTAGACTTGGCACCAAAAGCACAATCCATAAAAGGAAAAACTACTAAAGCGGATTTCATAAAAATTAAACATTTTGGCTCTGCAAAAGACCCTGTAAAGAGGATGTACATATAGACAAGCTAGAAGAGAGAGAAAATATTTACAAATTACATCTTTGACAAAAAGAACTCAAAACTCAACAGCAAAAAAAAACAA